>JAPYYT010002903.1:0-39358 GCA_030522565.1 Ceratosolen corneri | reverse complement strand
TATATATATATATATATATATATATATATATATATATTAGTTAATCGTGATATATATATATATATATATATATATTAATAATAAGAATAATAATAATAATACTGTCCTGTTGTCCGTGTTGAGTAGTGTGGTCGGTCGTTGAACTAATGGCGCTGTTGTTTCAAACCAAAATAAATTCTACTCGAGCAGACGTCTTTGCGGCTCAGCGCAACTTGAATATAAAATAATATATAATAATATAAAATACTTTTGACGAACCTGACTTAGTAGCTATGCAATTCTCTATTCTTTTCCACTATGCCGCTCGATGGACCAATTATATATTTATGTGTATCAGATAAAAAGTAGGAAACGAATTAGGTAAACAAGATAAAATAAGAAAGGTACAACCGTATATAATAATATCATTATTATTAGCAACAGCTGTAGTCAAGGTACAATAAAAAATTACACCTCAAGCGCGTCTTTTAATAGATACTTTAATAGGGTTGGGTATGAACATTTGTTTAAAAACAAATTAAAAAACTTTCTTGTCAAAATTGAATGCCATCAGTTCGTCAAATCGGCCTTACAAAAAAGCAACCCAAACTGAAGGAATTGTATTATTAAATCTTTATTCAAGACATTCAATTTAATTAAACTAAAAAAAAAAGACATTTAATTATTATTAATTATTATTTATTATTGTTAACAGCCCACGTTATAAAAACTCAACTGTTTAATTTTCAAGCTCAATGAGTACTTTACACATATATAATAATAACAAATTCCTAGTTAAATTTATTATTTATTGAAAGTATGTACGATGAATGAGATAAATATTTTATTATAATTATTATGTATTATACGCGTATATTGTAAGATTCAATTACAAGTTGAATATATTATCTGTTCTTATCACTGTTCAATGATATCTTGAATCAGTTCTTCCTTCATTTAATTATTATATCAATTCTTATATCAAAGTATTGTTGCACCGAGGAGAGCCTAGTTCTCTCTTAATTAATATGTCGACAAACAATCGTTCGACAAATATTCAATTATTTCCTTTAATTAGCTTTAAGTAAAGGGAGTGCGACTTTTTTGAAAACAAATTACGTTACAATTAATCAACTATTCTTTGATAATTAATCGATCGAAAACTTTTCTATGGCTAATTCTAAAATGCCTCCTATTAAAGATTGTATTTTACTTGAAGACCTCTTAAATCACACTGAATGATAATGTGACTTGATCACTTATTCGTCACTATCTTTTATTTTTTAGTTAATGTGCCGAACATTTCTTACATATGTTCATACTGCAGCGGAATACATTAGAACTTTCTAGAAACTATAATTTCAGCAATCTTGAAGTTTGTAATACCTCTATGTGTTTTATAATTCGTATCATACTTCTCTCTTTATATAAATTACGTAGTGATGGTACGATCGATTTATTACACGTATTTCTGAACAGATACACAATTTTTAATTATTAATTATTTCAAAAATCAATTCACTAAAACAATATAATAAATGAAAAAATCTATTAACTAAGAATTAGAATTAGAAAAATGTTCTTTTTCAATTTTATCTTAAAAGTTAATGCTTAAATCTTCAAAAAAATAAATATAAATTATAATAATTAGTTTAAAATTATATCTACATCTAATTAAAATATTCAAACATATACTTTTCATGAATAGATTTTTAAGAACTTTTCAACTTTTATATTTTTATGTGCAGTCATTGATGATTCTTCATTGTCTACAAATTTAACTTAAATTTTTAAATTATTAAATGCTTATATTCAGTATTAAGTTAAGACTTGTTTTGCAACTTTGATTAAAAATGTTCAAAAAGTAAAATAGCTCGGCAAATTAAAAAGCATCTCATTAAGTAATACAATATTTATAATTAATGGAAATATGCACACTTAAAAATATGTTTATATATAAAATTGATATTTTTAATTAAATATCATTAAATTTTGCGCGAGGCCAACAATAACGTTAAGGCGTTTCAAGCTAATAATATATGCTCGGGAATTTTGAAAACAATTACTTATTTACGTGTGCACGTTTTCAAATGCACAGCTATCTCGTAGAGCTTCAATTTTTCATTTTCTTGGTAATATGTATTTTAATTTTTTTCGTTTTAGGATACGATTTGTTGGTGTACATAGTTCTATACTATTCTTATTCTTTAATAAAAGCGTCGTGGATATGAATCGTGATATTGGTGGAATTATTTTATTCCTTAGACATATTTTATATGCTTAGATAGCTTAAATGTTAGTAAAAGCAATTCAACTCGTTCCCTCTAAGTAATTTCATTAAGTATAAAATTTTGTAACAAAATTTAAGTTTACGACGAATAAAAAAATAACATAAAATAAATAACAAAATCGTGCCAAGGTGTATGGAAATGTATCGTTTATTTTCATCGTGAACTTTGTATTTTTAAAATATTTATTGACAAACTACTTAAAAAAATATATCGATGAAACGATATAAATTATATTTATACATTTTTTCACTCGAAAAATATCTCATTATCGTTAAATTCGAAAAATTCATTTATATACATATTTAATTGTATTTTTGTTATTGTTGGCACTTTTTAAATTTTTCATTTTTAATTTAGAACTGGACAGGAGCATTACAATATTTTTATCAGAAATATAACGATGGAAATATCACAGTTTTAATACACATTAGCTTCTTATATCTATCCCTATATCAAAAGAAGATAAAACATTTGACTCTGCCATCTAACAAGTACGAATATAAATTCTAATAATACGCTTAAAATGAATTAATGCGAGCATTAGTTAAAATTAAATCCCAATCATCAATGCAATATACAAATGCACTCAACCTTTATATACGATAATGATTCACGAATTAACGACACTGTTCGGAAATCCGTATAAAAAACCACCGTCGCCTCGTCGCCGTGTAATGTGATCGTTAGTGTTTACGAATATAGAAGTGCGGTTTAAGTGCAGAGAACAAAAGAACGCGTAGATTATAAAGATACAAAGGTCATTGCTAGAAAGATCGTGAAGCAAAGTACACGTGCAAGTACAATTGCCGCCACTTGGCCCGGGCTTATAAAAAAATAAGAGGACTTCACGGCGGTGAACAATGAACTCGGTGCACTAATAATAATTAGCGTAACAAATTGCCGATCGCGGCACCAATAGGAAAAAGTCAAGTGAATTAGTTTCGACGGGGATGATGAGACAAAGTGAGCCACGCCGTCGAATCAGTGTGATTTTGGTTATCTTCGATTAGCATTCAGTCTTCCTGGTATAAGCCGCAACAAGGCAACAAAGATTTATCCATTTATCATTAACACATAAACACACACACACACACACACTTTAGATAATATATTAATAAATAATTAGTAAACAGCACACACACACACATGTGTAACGATTCAATCAATCCTATCACCAATATCTATCCTATTATATCCCCACTCCTTAACATCAGGGAGTGCATGTATTAACAGGAGGTGAATTCCCTATCAGTAGGCCGAGGTAGGAAGAGGTAAAGCTGAGCCTAAGAGAGCTAAATAGAGGATACCTCGACAGACACAATTGCAAATAATTAACACAATTCCCATACATAACCAATATTACTGTTTCCACTGTAAAATTGCCTTATATAATTGTATAACCGCGCCAAAATCCAAGTGCATTACTTTAAATGGCAGCAGGATATCGCACTTCGTTAATAAATAGAAAGCAAAAGACGAATATTAAGGGCAAATTAATACAGACTGCCAGCGTCTTTCCGTCAAATTCCATCTATCGCGTATTCCCTAAAGAAGCGATTTCAATAAAATAATACAATATCGCTTACTTCCCTAATGAATGCGAGTCAAAAAAAAAAAAAGAAAAAAAAAGAAAAAAAGCAAAAGTACTGCCCGTAGCAAAAGGAATACTATTATCGAGTGCGAATGTTACGTCGCATTGCACGCGATGATAAAATAAAGCTAATTAACAAACTGTCCGCCTACGCGCGCGACTGCCCCCAAGGAGCTTCGGATGGTTGCGTCCAGACTCGAGACTAACGCGATTAAAAATTAAAATTCGCGTCTGTCGCTCTCTCTCTCTCCAGGGACCTGTGCGCGGATAGGCCGCAAGCCTCATCCAACGAAATTTCTCCCTTCGCGCTTTCTCCGCGTTTGCTCACCTTCTTTGCACAAGCGGCTACGTTTGCATGCTTGCACGCACGCACGCACGCACGCACGCACGCGTCTGCTTTTACTCGCTTTACTAAGCGAGCTACGTACATACTCAGATTTTCATAGACACTTTAATAGCTCGGAGCTTTGTATCGGGAGCTGCCCATCATTTCCCAATGGAAATTTTAGTCAGCAACGTGCAGTGGGAGCGTGAGGCTTAAGTCCAAGACAAACATTTCAATCATAACACGAGCCCACTAAGTTCCTTTAATTTTCAATCACTTAACATGGAATATTGCTTTTATTTTATTTTATTATCCTTTCCCATCTCTGCGGAAAATGTCATTTAATATTACAACGTGTCAAATCATTAATGTTTCTCAAATCGATTAAAATGCTGATTCGGTTTCTGTTTTTCTTCTCTCTCTCTCTCTCTCTCTCTCTTATTATGCAAACTATGCTTTTTTGGAGTTGGCAAGAAATGGTCAAGAGATGGAGAAATTTTTCCGGCATTGCTCACTCGTCGTTATACAATGCCGCGATACATGCAATTAAGATAAGTGATGTTAATTTAAATAAATATTTAAGACGAATAATAGAGTTGAGTTGAATCGATACTTTTTGAAATGTGATTAATGCGATTAATTAAAACTTTTACTTTCTTCGAGTATTAATATTCTTAGTACGACTCTAATAATTATAATTACAACAGACCAACGAATAATGAAGAATGGCACTAAGTAAAAGAGAGCGCCGAATGCAATAAACTCATACTCTTAGTACCACAACGATAAATATATCGACTGCAGATAAGATTATACGTTAAAAGTCGAGATTATGAATTGTATTAATAAAAAGCATTATTGATATTCTCAATAGAGTGTTAATGCACTAATCAACAAAGTCGTCAAAGTGCATTACGGAAGATTATTCGACCTTAGGTAGCTACAAGGCGAGGGAGTATTTGTTCGCCGGAGCTGGAAATGCCTCGACGACAAATGGCGTGGCCACGTGGCACCTCGAGGACGGGAGCACGAGGGGGATGTTGGAGCGCCGAGGGATGGAACGTCATTCCCCACCACCACCACCACGAGTAGCAGCATCCCTCCTCCGTCTGGACCGATATCGCCAACGAAAGTAAAATGGCGAGGGCGAGTCTTTGACCCGTCGCGGGCATCGACATCACCGAAAGTTCAGCTTATCGATTCTCCTGTTTACTCTTGTTTACGCTCGAGCTGCCGATCGATCATAAAAACACGATCTCGATAATCAACGATTATCGACGCCTACACCTTAGCCTCAACATTACACGAGCCATTATCATTTAAAGGGCATTTAAGCGCAATACTCGTTGCCGAACAAGAGAACAAAAAAGACGATGGTCTTGCGGACAAAAAAAAGGCTGCTTTGATAGATTTAAGCAATCATCTCGGGCGCAAGGATGCGAATGCTTGTCGACAAATGTCGGCAAATGTCGGCAAAACGCCCATTTTACCGCTTTATTTATTCGTGTATTATTGCGCTGAATTACAGGCGAGAGCCGCGCTTTTAATAGCTATTACAAGTTCAACCGGAATCTTTACATTTGATAACAATAATTCTCCTCTGCTTTATGGATTATGGAGAAGAAAAATGAAGAAAGAGTTGTATATCGGCCCGATAAGGAAAGCAACGCTCACGTATCGGAGTTATGTAAAAAGTAAAAGGAAAAACAAGAAGAAAAAAAGAGTGCCATGCCTAATAAAACGTCTTTGTATGGGTGGGTCGCGCGATAACAGTGTGTAATATTCATATAATTAAAAGGACAGGGCAGCGGGGTTAATAATTCTCATTAGAAAAATTAATATTGCGAATGCTCCTCGATACAAGAAACTAATAGACCAACCACATTCTCTTATATCACGTTTAATCGACAAAAATACCTTACCCTAACACATTATCAAGCCACACACGCACATCTCAACGTTCCTCCTTTTATTCGAGAATCTCACATTGCGTATCACCAAGTGTTTCTCACTCAGTCGTCGATTCTCGAATCTCAAGACAAACTTCATTTCGTACTATTAACAAGCAAGAGGAGGCTACGCTAAATTCACAATTATGCATAACTACCCGTAATTCGAAATTGTTATCTCTTGTACCATATAAAATGCTCCGAAAAGTCCGTCTCCCCGTACTTTATTTATTTTTCATTTCAGCTTCACTCTTTCGCATTCTCGTTAGTCTTACGAGAAGTGCATCAACATAAATTCACATCGATTCTCCAATCGAACAATGTACGCGTGCAATTTAATGTCTTAGTGACGTAGTTTCCCGCTCGTGCTCTGCGTTTCACCTCTCTCTTCTCTCCTTCTCTCTCTCTCTCTCTCTCTCTCTCTCTCTCTCTCTCTCTCTCTCTCTCTCTCTCTCTCTCTCTCTCTCTCTCTCTCTTTATCCTAATTTTCTCTGCCCCATATCTGGCCGTCTTTTCGTACGATCTAGTTTTCCACGATGTATAAAACAATAAAAATGTACGAAACAAGAGGGGCCGATTCACTTTGCTAACGCATGAGTGCGTTAACACAAGTGCGAGTTCTTGGAATAATCTTGGAATAATGTGCTATTTTAGCTAATGATACTTGAATTAGCGATTGGAAAGACTTGAGCAGATAATGCTTGTATCGTGTTACGAGCGAGACATTGACGTCGATCGCTAAATCTCATGATAATAAAAGACGCTCGTTTACGTCTTTCGCCTTTTTTTAACCTAAACATCGATTTCTAATAAATAAGTTGTATTTTCATCGATGCTTGGGCGATTCGGGACAAATATTCAAACGAACAAATTGACTTAAGGAGATGAATGCACGCTCACGCCTTAATCCGCACTTTCGTTTTACCAATGATTACCAATGACACAGATTAAGTAACATTATTAGCGTAGGATAATTTTATTGTAATAAAATGATGTAAAATGGTATTAATAAAAGAATAAGGGCATTATTGATAAATGCTGGCGTTTCTATTATTAGTGGAATGAGAAATTTAGCGACACGCAAAAGTACGAGCCAATATTGCATATCATTTATATTATATGTGCACACCGACGAAGATACTGTAATTATATGAAATAAATTTATAAACATTTTTTATAAACATTTAAAAGTAAATGTAATAGATTATTTGATCATAAATATTTTCGTGTAAACGACCAGTATTGCAAATACTTATACTCTATATTCATATACACTCTATACTCTGTATCACTACAAGTGGAATAAGAAAAAAAAAATATATAATAAATTATAAGTATATAATAAATTAACGATCAAAGTTTGAAGTTAATTAAAATTCCACAAGACCATGGAGTTTCAGTAATATTTCTTAATCTCTAAAGTAATCGATGTTTTAAATACTTTTACCATAGTGCAAATGTCTGTTTTACCAATTCGATTTTTCTATGTTCAAATTTCACTAAAAGAAGCTTTACTTTTGTTTTTTTTTTTCGTTTTTTCTTCATTCATTTATAAAGCAAAGTCTTAAGAGAAACTCCAACTCGTTGTATTCAAATATTGGGATTTTTAATACGGAAAATTGGTTAATATGATACTACAACGACCGCTGAACAACAAGTAATGCCAATTTTTTATCTTTTACCATAAGAATTATAAAGAATTTCGTTTTATAAATAAGTTGTTTAATGCTTTCAAGATCGCAGGCTTGTGAAATTAGAGCATCAAAGTGCAAAATGGTCGACCTCGTGTAGCACAGTGGCACATTAAAGCAACGAGTCAATATCGAATCTCTTTCAATAAAACTCTCGCCTGAAATTTCTAAACTAATACAACGTCCCGGCACACTGACCAGTAGCACAGCTTAAACAAAGCCACCCATCTCACTCCTTTTACAATTAACGAGGCCGGCATTTTAATCGATTCACCCAAGCATCTCCATTCCCGGCGCATCTCCTCCCTTTCTCGCACAGCAGTCGCACAAAACGTTTCGACACCCGAGTCCACGTGGACTTTTTCAAGCTACATCACCGAAACGCCCTGGGAAGTGGCATGCCGAGGCATAAAAGCTCGGCTATTCCCCCCAAGGTGACGCTAACATCGACAAGCCCCGCCAATAATTATACGTACTGATGGGCAATCGGCGCAAATCGTTACGTAAAGTCTGCGCGCGCGGCCCCCTTATCGCCGACTTTAGAGTCGACTTTCCTTCCTTCTTTCTTTTTTTCCCCGAGCCGAGGAGAGATAGGCTGTTTACGCGGACGCCGCCACTGACCCGCGTTGGCCCCTTCGCCCCCCCCCCCACCCCGACCGGCCGCCGCTGCCTCTGCCCGGCGCTCGACCGCAATAACCCCGCGAGCGACTTTTTATATGCGAGAAGGATACGCTCGACACGAGAAGCCTTCAGGAGCATTGTGGGGGCGACGAAGGGGGCCCTCGACCTCTTCCACTCTCGAGTAAGGAAACCATTTCCCCGGCGACTTTTGCTTATTTTGCTTAGCCCCGCGCATTCGCAATCTAAATGCCCGATGCACTTTTGTGCGAATTTTATGCATTACGCGATTGCTGGCTAGATGGGCATGCTCATTGCAGGCCACGTGACAGTTTTGCCGGCGTCTCGTCCTGGCAGCTCATTCAAATCAAGTTCACGCTATAATAATTCGAAGAATGTCTTGGGTTGGACTTTAGTCTGACATAACGAAACGCGTCTGCAGTGAGACGTGCTTGGCGATTTCGATTTTACGCCACGTTAATCAATCCCTCCTTTCTGATAAATGATACCAAGTACGCAACGGAGCATCGCCGTTTAAGCGAATAGCAAGTTGAACAAGATGCTTTAAAATTGTATCACTTTAAATGGAAAAGTTTTCACCTTTGGTTATTGTTGCCATTTTCGGTGGTGGCCAATTGACGGTACTTGTCGTCAATTATCCTGCACAATTTGGCTTCCAGCCGATTTAGCGAATGGAATTTAGCGGCCACCGTGAGAATATGCATGGCTCTTAAATAATGATTGAACTCAAATGATTGCACGTCATATTATTCAGGGGGTTCGCTTGCTCATTGCAGCTGATTGATTGGCCGAACTTCGATGTGCGAACGAAACCAAGGCATTAACACTTTTATTGAGCAAAGCAATTGGGTGCTTTTATAAATTACGTAAATGTTTGGCAGTTTAATTATAAATCTAAAAATAAAAGCTTTGGCAGAAAACGGCTCTATGGCGCTTTGGTATTGCTCGCCCTCTCCTTTCAATTGTACCTTTATCGTTGATCCGCTTGTTTCCTCCCTTTTATAAACCATGTTTGCATATATACATACACACACACACACATATATATATATATATACATATACATATGAATGGTACTTGACTGCTTGCGCGAGACATAATATCGACCACTTGTCGGGCTTATACTTGGGGACGCATCTTTTTTTTTTTTTTCAATTTTCATAGCTTTATCCATAATATAAAGAAGAACTCGGTTGATTGGTGGAATTCGTAGGTAAATTTAGTTGGCTCGTGATTCTTCTTAATTAGCGTTAGATATAAAAGGCTCGAATTATCCATTTGTTGTATCTAGTGCTTAAAATACAGTTGGCTGATGAAATATGATGCGGTACATTGCTTATAAAACTTTAAAGAAGTGTATGGTTTCACTGGCTCGCTTTATGTAAAAATATAGGGCTTCTTATAACGTTATGGAAAATATTTATTTGACTGCGCGGGACTATTTCCAGTTTTATTAATCATAAATATTCCACGTGGGCCTTGAATTTTTTTTCTCACTTTATCACAAGTCAGCCTTTAAAATAGTGGGCGATTGATGATACTAAATAATGATGTACGAAATAGTGTTTGAGGTGGAATATGCATTATCGTATTGCAACAATAGAAATAATAATTTTATCAAAATAGCTTGAAATTTATGGCAACGCGTACACACGTGGTAAATGGCACATTACTATATGAAAGTATAGAGGAATAATTTTAACATTAAAAGACCTAACAATCTAAAAGCTCCCGAATTCTCGATTATCTCCTGAAATATTCATATATAATACAAATATTGTATGGCATTCATTTTATACATAGAAAACGACTTATTTATATAAATATTTTGAAAAAATCGAAGTTTCACTCTGAAATTTAACATGTATTTAAGCATTTTATTAAATGAAATAGATATTAATGATATTTATTCAAAATATAAATATGCTATTGCAGACATGTGTGCGCGCACACGCAGCGCATTGGATATTAGAGATTTTTGCTTTTAATTTTCTTGAACTGGAGAAAATTATTAAATCGTAATATTATATAATATAACGTAAAAATTGAAAATTATCGTACTAACCAAATGTAGTCGCTTATTATTAGTAAAAGTACGATTATAATAAGACTATTGGTTGAATAAGTATTAATAATATTTCTTAAATGAATAATAACGATGATAAATATAATAGCACCGTATTATAATAATATAACTGTGTATATTAGTTAACTCAATGACACATATATTTCTGATATATACATTGATGTACTTGCTGAATAATATACCATTGCAATTGATTTGTAAACATTTTGCAAATTTGTATTACCTTCTTTTAAAGGGATCGATGTGTTCTAAATGACAAATAAACAATTAAGAGAAAAAAATATTTTTATGCGTTATACTCAATTGTGTTTGTAGTTTTTGTTCGCACGAATATGGATTTGAAATAAAAAATATAAATAATTTGTCGGGACACATTTTCAAGCAATTTTTTATTGTAAAAAAAATCTTTTTATGATTGCTGAATAGGCTAATAAAAAGTACTCTTTGAATTTATATATAATATACATATACATATATATATATATATATATATATATATATATATATATATGTATAATTTTCTTGTACCACATAAATTATTTCAAAATTATTGGAATCAATATTTAGTGCAACCTTTTACATATTTACCATACATTCTTTACCGTACATTCATCATTAAATAATTAATCTCAATTATAAGCATTTTAATATACAACATTGTGATTATTTAATACTAATGGCATTACCAATGTGAAATAATGTATTGTTCTGTATTAGAATGTAAAATGGAATTATAAGCAAATTTAAATATAATATAAAATAATAATTAAATATGATGTAATGAAATATAATGTGAGAAGTGCATCATGGTCATAGCACAAACATTAATCAACAAAGTTCTCGCGCTCATTAAAAACAAAATTCATCCTAAAAGAATCGGAATTTTCAATCTCATACAATCGCCTTTCCTCGATTGAAAACGAAATTATAATAAAGCAGCAACTAAAACTAAGCTCAGCCGAGCAACTCAAGTTGAAACAATTATAATTCACGATGCTTCAGTTTATCGATTACAATTAATATCAATAAATTGCACGATTTCCTGGCCAGTTAGCGAGGAGAGAACCCAATAACTTCTTGCGAATCTACACCAATACTTACGAGTTGATGGAAACTTTGACTTTGTCCCGTAATAATTGCCGTTGGGACATCCGCTCCGAAAGATCAAATTAAAAGTCGGCCAGCCTACCCTCTGCAAACGCTTTTCTTTCTCATAAATCACCTTGTGAATCGGAAGCACGCACCCGATGAACTGTCTCAGCTATCAGCGACAACGAGTGCAGCAAACAGTGCAAAGCAAATGATCGATCCAACGTGCTTATGCTTCGGCTCCTTCCCGGGACTTTCTTCTCTTTCTTCGTTGGCGCTTAAAATCCTCGGCTCGTTGGCCAGACGAGAAGGGTTGCAATTTGCTCTTTGGTGCTCCCTTGCTTTGGCCAAAAGCTCGGCATACTTTGCGAGAGGAGCATCGAGTTGCCAATTTCGCAATTACGCTCGAGACTCTTTATCTTATATATTTAGAATATGGAATTTAGAATTAAAATCTGGCATTACAATCGAGCAACGATTATCATTTAGGATTCGTTCGGCAAGATAATAAGTTCGGCAAGATCGATCCGATCGTAGGATAAAAAATCGCAATTCATAGCAATCCCGTGGCATTCTGTTCATCTGCCATTGCAGTAAAATTTTCAAGGAATTTTACGATTCGACAGATCCGCGAGTAAGCGCATCTGCGTCCAAAACCACCTGTGCAGTATAATGGAGAAGTGTCGAAAATTGCAGTAACGAATATAAGGGAATTGTCGTGAAACATTAAATATTATAATACTTGAATGTGAAATAGGATAAATTAGTTAAATAATATAATTAGTCGGAAGTGAAGGTGGATTGATGGGGAGTAGCGAAGGGACAATTTAGGCTCGCAAATTCAAATATCGTTTAATAATATTGACGTAGCTTTAATAGGATTGCTTTAATAGATTTAATAAGAATCGGATGTAATAATTGATGGAAAAATCTAGTTTACCTTTAGTTTTTTTTCTTTTACTGTATTTACTCGGTAAATGCATAATTATTGAATTAAAATATCGATTTTAGTTTGCCAAGTGGCTCTGTTTGAAATTTTGCTTAGGACAAGATAAGAAAATTATTGGAGATCCAGTTGAAAAATGAAGGCGTAGTCTTTTGCACCCGAAGCTTTTATTCTTAAAAATTACAAAAGTTTCGAGGTCTGGTCAATAAATTTCAAGGCCATGTGACGAAGCTATAAAGTTTGTTTACAATACTTTTTATACAGAATTAAAGGTAAATTTTCATTTACCTTTAACATAAACGAGGTTGAAATGGCCGATTCTCTCTCTCTCTCTCACTCGCTCACTAACTCACTCTCAATAATGTATCTAATTTTAGATTTTATTCTCTCTATCGACACAAACTATTAATATACCAAAAGTTAAAAATATTAAAAGCACAAAAAACATGAATAAAAATGTCAAGATACTCGTATAAATAAATCAGCATCCGTATTGTTTATAATGGATTCCAAATTTAGCAATAATAAACATGTCGTCAGCTCTTAATCCCTCTCGGATTACGAAGATTACCAAATTCCGAAAATAAACATCGCTGGATAATAACGGGGGACTTCTCATTTCGTGGCATAGATTTTAATGCCGAAATGTAAATTAAAGTCCCATACGAGCTGGCACCGACCATGAATAACCATAACTGCATAAATACAGCGAATGGCTTTCTGTGATTCAGCGCTGCATTCCGTCGAGTTTGATGCCAATGTGTGCCGCCCGCTCCACTCAACATATACGAGCCGCAGCATGACTTCCGAATACTAACTGTTTATACGTACACAATTAAGCCGAGTTCAGTATGCATGTGCAGCAAGTCGTTGATGACATTGGCCAGTCAAGTCCCCTGTATATCTAAATCTAGAGTCGCATAAGGTTCGCCGCCTTCTTTCTCTCCCTCCTTTTCTATTTGGCATGCATGCATGGCTTGAAATCTCAGCAGTATTATCTATTAATAACGAATAACAAGCGCTCGCCACTTATTCTAAATGACATTCGTGCGACAAATGGGCATTTTGTACGCGTACAGTCGTCCGCAAAATTCGCAGGCCCGTCGAGGTCACAAAAGATTTTGGCCGCGTCGATACTTCTGTTGCCCTCTCCATAATCAATTTTAAGCTGCATATTATTGCAAGATTAATAGGACAAAGGGATAGATTTGTGATAGGTGTGTGATACTTGTGATAGATTTGTGAAGGGCGACGTAATATTTACCCTTCGCTTATTCAAAGAGCACAGATTACAAGAATATGTCCGATTCTTTAATCATAGTACAGTATGAAGAATTTAGCCAATAACATTGGGCATTCTCTTAATTCTCCTAATAAAATAGCTTGTCGGTGCGATAATTGCCTATTAAATTCTAAAGTAAGATAATGCTGTGTGTTAAGTGGCAAATTAACGGTTACCCCGACAACAAAGACATTTCAAGAGTTTACCTTTGTCTTTACGAACCGTTCCTTTCTCCAGGTCAATTATTTCCAACAGAGTGGCTATAATTTCAGGCCGCTATCGCACATCAATACAACTAGATAAAAAAAAAAGTCGCACAAGCGCATTTATAGGAGCAATGGCAATTTGAACCTAAAAATATCGATTGATTAAAAGTAATTGAGATTAGTTTGAGTGCATGTCTCGGCCTTGGGCAACCACATGGAGTAACAAATAACGGGCGTGACCATCCGCAATCGATCGTGAGGACAGATCAATTATTTACATAACGTAGACGACAATGCGAGGGATATCTCACGCCTAAATTCAATTGCCAACAACATTCAGTGATTGCGCTATAAGCGAGCTATTGAAAATGCAATGGGCATACACCTTATAAGCATTAGCTAAGTACATTTGTAGGATGCGCGCCTTGTAAAAGTAGTGGCGCCATTCCAAAGGATATTTGCGTGGGGAGGGAAAAAAGGGAGGGCACATCGTAATCGCCAGGCTCGTCGATAAAGAGAGCAAGTGGTGAGTAGTGACCGGGGCCTGGTAGGGCCTTGGAGGGCCTGGGAGGGCCTTCCGCACCAACTTTGGCACCAACTTCGCAACGACCTTCGGCCTCGGTTGGCCGACGGGGTCGTCGGTGGAAGGAGGTGGGGCACGACAGTCAACGAACCCGGAGCCTCCGCAACCTGACACTAACCCCGCTTAAAGGGCAGGCGCTCTTCCTCCGTGGATGGTTTAGCGGCGGCGAAACTCTGCCTGCTTGCGTTAGCAGCGTGGCCAATCTTTTCTCAAACGCTTCATCTCGCTTATACCGAAGCGGGAAAGCTCGGGAGTATGCCGAGGGGACGTTGTTCGCTTGTTGGCGCGCCGTCACTTGGCTCGTCGCTCCTCTCGTAAATTAAGATAATTGCACGCTCGGGAGAAACCAAAGCTTGTAAATAATGGTTGGGATGTGCGCTCGTGAGGCTCGTGTAACTCAATCAACTTCTCATTTGGATATGCCAGATTTTTCGTTAGCTTTGGCTGACATCGAGTGACGAGTGAAGCCGACTTTTTTGTATTAGAATGTTACGGGTTTCGAGGACGTGCGAGCCAAAGATGTTTCCGTAAACATCGGCGTAATCGTAAACAACGACGAAAATTCGAAATTTTTTCATACATTAATGCGTGAAATGAGCGACGATAGCTTACAAGGCCTCTAGTTCATCAAATTAATGTATTTCCGTCTCAATTTATTTAATCTTAACCTGCACTTAAGATTTACAAGGAAATGCGTATGCACCCCGAGTCGGTATAACGAGGCCAGCACTAATACTTCTTGTTTTCAAATAATTTTTTAACGGAATTTATCGTACATGTAAATTAAACTATTCTGAGATATAATAGTTTGATCGTTGAACGTTAAATTATCGACCTTGATAATGAATATTTTTCTTTAATAGTCTGTAACGTCTGCTGTACGATTGTATTGGAGGTTAGAAATTCTTTTCGTCAATGTCAATTTTAACCGACTTTAACTTGATAAAATATAAAAGAATGTTTTTCATCGCATTGTATCGATACACGTCACTATAAAATCCAACTAACATTTCTAATTATTTACGAAATTATTAAGATGTTAATATATGCATAATAATAAGATTGATCGATAAATCCGAAAGTTGATGGTTGCAGTATTTAGATCTGTCACTGAAGCAAATGTGTTAAAATATATTGTTATTATTGTAATTTTTACATAAAAGAAGTATATAAATAAAGAAATATGTATAATTTCACCTAATGTTCCTGTTACGTCTTTATTACACCTATTCCTCTTTTTTTTTTTATTTTATTTTATTTTTTTTTATTATCTTTTCTAAGAATCATTAAATAATTATTTTATCTTCTAATAAACATAAAGGGCTGCATAAATTAAATACGCATTTATATTTCGTGAATTGAATTAAAACTGAAACAGAGTTTAAACTAAAATGTAATTATTCGATAAGTATATTTTTCAGAATATGACTTTTCATTTGAGATTAAGATGTCTTGCCGTTTTTTAAAATATGAATTATTTAATGAATAAGAACTTACATCTGACACGTTAATTTTATTAATAATTGCAATTCTAATTCTGGATTTCTTCTTTGCTTTAACAATGAATATTTTAAGCATCCTCTGACTTTAGATAATAAAATTTACAAATTTAATTACGAATCCTTTTCATTTAGGTTTTCTTTGTATCGTATAACTATATTTCTAGTTTGCCTTGCATATATATTTACACATATACATACATACACACACACATATATATATAGACTGGCTTTTACTCTAAACATGACTTTATGTTGAGTTAAAAGTTGGCCAATTCTTATAAAAATTTTTAAAAAAGATCTTAATCTTGCGACGAGAATTCGATTGATGAAAATTTAAAATTTACTTAATAGGTTAGTATATGCAGGTTTACCTATATGTATATATATATAGGTTAGTATATGCAGGTGTACCTATATATATATATATATAGTATATGTAAGATTACCACGCAATGTGAATTGCAAAATTGAAAATGAAATTTATCGATACTCACTGGAAACAAATATTCTATTTCCTATTTGGAAATATTTTATTTCCATTAATGCTTTTATTGTCGCTTTTCAACGCAATTTAAAAGAAGAATATAATAATTGCAAATATAATATAGCTTATTATTGAAATATGAAATAACGCCTTGCATACATTGCGTTTGAGCAAATAAGTTGTAAGCTTGAATCAAGAAAGTTTATGATAATATCAGTCGAACTTTTTTTCATCAAAAATCTTACAACAACAACAACAAAATTATATCAACAATTTCTTAATATATTATAAGGACTTGTATAGGATATCAAATCAATTTGAAGTCTTATAAGCAATAATTGTAAAAGACATTCAATGGTTTTGTTAATAGTGATGGAAGGGTGTTTTTATTATTAATAATATTCTATTGTTTAATATGAACATTGATCGTTTCATTATTACTTCTTTAATGAAAGATGATTATAGAAAATGGGCTTGTGATAGCAGTCATAAATTAAGCAAGATTTTCTTGATACAAACACGAGCTATTGCTTCTCTTGAAATAATACATTTTACAACAATATTTATTGGGATTTTAATATGATTACAACTCTTTTATACACTATATTTTAGCGTATTATTCGTATAAATGATTTACCATCTGGCAGTTCATTGCGATACATTATTATAACTATTATTATTGTCTTTATGAACATTCGTATTTATAAATGGACGGCAATTAAGGCGCTTATACTTAAGTGCATCATACTATTCATATTTTATCAATTTCTCTTTTCATACGAGGAGAATGTTTTATTAAATGTTTTGTAAAGACATGTGATGGCAATTTATATCGACACATCCGTTTATTCTTCGTATCTTACAATCCTCCAATGTTTAACTGCAACGAAACAACGAATATGAAAGCCAAGTTGTTATTCTGTTTCAATAGCGATGATTACCGCATTGTTCAACAATTTCCATAACCAATACGAATCATAGAAAAAACTAATGAATGCCTCCCTTTTTAATAAAGTGCAAGAGGTTACGAGCGGCCTATGCGATCCTCTATAGCTGATGTCGATCCCTTACGATGAAACGTTGCGATTAGCAATTAAAAGATAAAACACCAACTCACGATCATATAAATATAAAATTATGCTTGTATTGTGCGAGCCTGCGAAACGAGCACCATACGGCATTATAAAGCCTATCACTATTAAGAAAAGTACGCACACAATAGTGCCTGCGCGTCATTTAATTACATTTGTTTTTCTCTCGCGCGTTATTAGCGTAATTCCTTCTTATCGGAATGGTCAGCTCAGGCGTGAATTCATCGGCTTCAAGTTCTTTCAGAAAAACACTTATGCTCAATAATTAATTTAACATACATAGGACATAATTCTTGGCGTAAAATGAGCGTTTATATGCCTGTGTAAATATTTGTGCGCTCTTGCTCATTCGTATTTGCATTCGTTATAGCACGGTAAGGATATAATAATCGCTCGTCACTGAGAGAAAATTAATGTACAAATTATATATATTAAGTTATGTAATCAAAAGATCAAAATTATTTTAACGACCATTCCCAGTTATGTTGTTACTTTAACGAACATCATGGGATATAAAGCACTTTTGCGGTGAAAAATTCTTGAAAATTCTTGCCCTTATAAGCTTACAAATTCGCTCAAATAGACAAAGCAATTATAAAGAAGGCGACAATACCGTTTTAAATTTACCTGCCGTAATAACATGCATTTCGTATAGTCAAACTCTCGAGGAGGAGAAAAAAAATGGTTAAATCGTTTTAATAGCAGGTAAATCGTCTTTTTAAGATATGCAAAGTCGGCAAAAAGCCTTTTTTTAATGTATCGTGTCATAGCATAATAAGATAAGCCAGATAATTATTAAATACTTGAACGCGAACAATTTCCTTTTCATATGGCTTTAATTTATGTAATTCAACAGTATCGTTAACTAAAGAACGATCGAATCGTTGTAAAATAAGTGCGTGAATTGAATTTTCTCATACATCGGCACACTCTTCCAAGTACAGGAATCCATTACCTACTCTCGATAGAAATAGCGTAACGATTCTATTAAGCGCTTTCGTAACATTAAATTACCCGTTTTTATCCTTCGTTTTTTCAACCAAATTACAACGAAACGATAAGAAATAGCGAATGACATTTGTTTAGTTTTTATACTATTCGTATTAAATCTTTTTTTTCTTCTTCTTTTTTTTCCTTTTTATCGCAGCACCTTAAGATACGTCAAATATTTAATTCACTGCAACGAGCTGAGCTATAACTTTATTAACAAATATCACGAAGTTAGATACTAAAAAGCCACAATGCATTACAGCCCAAGTTATTATTTTCCTATTTATCATTCGAGCACATATGCCGGCCCATACGCACTCGCCTACATTGGCAAAATGGGCCCGACTCAAGTATCCATACCGACACATAACGCGCGCAATGCACGAGCAATTAGTGCTTTAAAGCCGAGCGCAAAGCTCTAGTTATTAGCATTAGCATTAGGAATAAAAAGGAAAGTGCCAGGGCGGAAGCGAGCTGCCTGCCCGATGAATTGGCATTTTATGGAGAATAAAACGAGCGGTACTCGCGCATCGTGGTATTCAGGAGCGGTTGCTTCGGAGAGGGCGAATGCGCAAGCGTGTGATTATTGTCGCGAGGCGCCCACGTCGGCCACGTTTGCCTCGTCGCGCGGACTCCCGAGAGCGAGAGAAGACCAAGAGGAAGGAAAAGGGAGCGCGATAAGCCGTCGAGCCGTCCTCCCCCCCGGCGGGGGGGTCGAATTTTTCGGCCCGGGGGGGGAGGGGGGCGGGGGGGCCGGGGGGGGGGGGGGGGGGGGGGGGGGGGGGGGGGGGGGGGTGTAGCTCAGACCCGGAGCGAGGGAGTCCGATTGTGATAAGGAATTTCAGGAACGGGCGAGTGGCTCTCTATTTGCTCGCTCTACGTAACATATACTTTAAAGCGCCACGCAATTTAATCGCAATTTAGTCTCTCGTGGGTTAAGAGAGAGAGAGAGAGAGATGTGATGTGCAATGGAGGTGTGCAATGTGGATTTATAAGGCAGGGGTCCTTGAGCCCATAATGCCCGTGAACACAAGTTTTTCCATAATGTGTGTTGCTTTGCTTGCTTTAGTGACGAATGAGCGCAAACGAAGGGAAATGCGAGAGGCGCGCTAGTCCGTAAGAGAGCGAGTGGGCTAAAATAAGTAACAAGGTGACTGAGAATTGTTGATAAAGGGCTTTCCTTTGTCTCGATACTATTGTCTTGGCTCAATGGTGGAAAAGCTTCACGGGAAACCTTTTTCTAATATTTCAATATTCGCCTTCAATCATACCTCCTCGATAATAACTCAGCAATTTCCTCCATTAATTGGCTTCTTTTTTACATTAATTAAATCAATGGCATTATATAATGAATGAGAAACGGCAGCGACAGCAACGGCAACGACAACAATAATAAAGAGCGAATAAGGGATTAGAGCTCGGTAATATTGCTCATTAATTATTTAATACGGGAGAGGGGTGAAGGGTGCTATTACAATTGGTCCAGCAGCCAATAAACGCATCCTTAATTTGTTCTCAGCTCCAAATTAGACCCTAATTGCTAAGCAGGCGGCTTGAGCAGAGAACCGAAACAGAGAAAGTTTGAACGAAAGGGCATTTTATCGTGCAGTTGTCTTATTGTTCTTTTTTTTCTTCATTCTTTTCAAATCCAATTGAAATTTCCATGGCGTAGGCGTAAAAAAGGGAGTTTTGGATAATCCGAGATCTCCTCTTAATTATAAATTGTCTCGGCTAGTCGTGCATCGGATGATCAAATGGCTTTTGCACTCTCTGCGTGAGCCGCGTCTCGGCTTAAATGGAAACCGGATTTTCTATCCTCGTCCTATTGCGTATTCGTCACTTATTTAAAAACTGTTTTTCATAATGGAAAAAATGCCTGTCCGCATAATTAATATGTATGCAAAATGAAATAAAATTTTATCGCTCTTATACGTGCAATATTTGAAATTGTAAACAGATAAATTATATGGAAATCTTTGGTTCAATTTCATATGGCTCTGCATGCACATTATTTATGACTGGAAAAAGGACGAAACTTTAACTATGAATATTATTTTTTCGTTGCGAAAATATGATTAGATATAAGTGGAGAGTTTCAATCTACCGTTAAACAACGCGCTCGTTAAGAAAAATCTTGTAAATTATAATATTGAAAACATTTGATCGAATACGGGAAAAAACAAATGATTTTAAGTTGCGTGCAATGTAATCTTAGCATGTCCATTCTTCCGTTATTCCAAATTAATTTTCTTATTTAATTATAATAATACGAACGATGTATATGGCGAGCTTTTAACAAAATCTTCTTTAAAAGCAAATCCGACACGTTCTCTTCTTAAAAACGGTTTGTCTTTTAAATACAATTCCAGCCACTTAACTCGTCTTTATTTTAAAACTTTTCATCCTTTTTATATCATCAAAAGTATTAGTTACTTTTTATTGATTACTTTTTTGTAATTTAAA
The DNA here is from genome assembly GCA_030522565.1 of Ceratosolen corneri. Lineage (NCBI taxonomy): Eukaryota > Metazoa > Arthropoda > Insecta > Hymenoptera > Agaonidae > Ceratosolen > Ceratosolen corneri. The sequence goes on along the minus strand of JAPYYT010002903.1, from coordinate 18,171 downwards.
TTTTTAAATCAATATTCTGTTTAAATTTTCACTATATGATTTGGTGATTAGACGATTCATTGATTACATAATTACAATAACCGTTACGATCACCGTTATCGTCGTCGTTGTTATTGTTATTGTCGCCGTCGATGTTGTTTTTGTTGTTGTTGTTGATTCTATGAATGAAATACGCTGTGTGTTGACTACACTATAAGTTTGCTGAAGTTCAAGTGCGCCATTATCGTTACTTTCTAATTATATCATAAAGACTCCTTTACACCTATCTCGGCGAAATTTGTAATCCTGTAAAATACAAGTACATAAATTGCGATTATTTTTCAGATGATGTAAACTGTGAGGAGCTCTTGCGTATGACAATAATCTATTATGAATACAATAGGCACGTAAGCCAAGGGAAAAGAAAAATTTAAAGACAATGAAGATTAAAATAAAAAAATTAAATTGAATATATATTTTTTGTTATGAAGTAATGAGAATGAGATATTTGGTCAAGGGAAAAAGTAAGTTTCATTGATAATTTCGTTTAAAGAGATGGGGAATTGGTAAGTGCTTAGCAATTTAATTATCGACTTTAAAAATTGATGAACTACGATTATTTCAAAAATCATTTACCACATTCTAAATTTTATAAAAAAAACATTATTTTTAAAACTTTTTAAAATGTTTTTTGTTTTAACGATCAACTCTTTAAACATGCAAATAAAAAAGTGTTATGCGAGCTACGAATGCATTAAAAAATCATATCTTTGACAATTTTCAAATGAACATAATTCTTGTAAAAAAAGTTTCCTATGATTTTTATATTTTAAATTAGAATAATAATTATTCGAAGAAAACATTAATTTCTTCAATATGTGCAATTAAATCTCTTCAAAGAAATGCGTATTAACTTTAATTTTTAAACTGAAAATATTTTGAAAACTTTTTTATATATAAATTTTAATGATAACAACAATTATTTGTATTAATATAATGATAAAGATAATACTAATAATAAGTATAATAACAAATAATAATAATAATAATCGTTGTTATCGATTTGTATAACAATTATTTATTGGGTAAATCAAATTATTGCATACATATATATATATATATATATATATATAACATTTTCTATATTAAATTTAGTTTATGTTTAAGTTTGCATCGTTATTGTATATTCATTTATTTGTTCAAAATTCAAAGAGCCTATAAATAAACATTGAATTCTTTGAACTTTTTCTTGTCTTCTTTTCAACTTCGCATACTATTAAACTTCTGTAATTAGTGGAATATTTGTTGGTTACAAGTGACGAGAAAAATGCTTACTTTGAGTATTCTCAGATTCTTAAATAATTTCACACAGGAAAACATTAAAAATTATCATATTTGTAATTTCTCATTATCAAATATTAATATGCAAGTTCATAATAAAGCTTAGCGCCGACGTCATTGCAATATCATTGCATTATTAAAGCTTACATTATTTAAATTTCTTATTGCGTTGGATTTTAACAATATACGTTATAATTGTTATATTTTAAAAAATTTATCGAAGGCAAATTTCGTTTTATCGAAGGGTTTAAAATATTTATTATTTTTCGGTCAAAGCGCTAAATCACTTGTTTTAATAAAGTTTATATTTTAATAAAATAAGTTGGCTAAAGATTAAATAATGATTCTAAATTATAAAATCTGTTTAAAAATAAAAGAAAACATAATATTTACACACATGCCAATTTGGTATATATGCAGGTTTCATTTATAAATAATTATTCACCTGCTTTTAGGAACAGATTTCAAATTGAAACTTCAAACAACATTGTTTATTCAAATAATAACTGTCTGGAGTATATTTGAGTTCGAATATTCAGCAGCAAAGTCTATTATGTCAGCAACGAATAATTTCATAATCTTCCAAGCTAACATAATTATTTTCGCATTTAACTAATTAGTCGGACAAGTCGGCTCATTGATTTCATAAACCGCGCGCCCATAAACTTTTCACTCTGTATCGTGAAAACGTAATAAAGAGTGATATCCAACTAATTCGTCATCGTCCTCCCTTTCAATTCCCAGCCAAACATATTTTCATTCCTCTACCTTGCATCCTCTCAATTCATGGTCGCATCTTATGGAATATTTTCTACTCTCTCTCTACTCGCTCAGTCCATTCTCCCGACCATTAGATTACACGGACCTCCCCCGTCACAAATAGTGCTGACAAACGCGCGGACTCTCGAAGGCGGAAAACTTTTATAAAAAGAATAAGATACGCAATATTAAAAGATTTACCAGTGTGAGATTAATGCGAAACGCGTTGTCGCGGAATTTGGAAAGGGAGCCGAAGAAGACATTCGTATATTTAGATGCGGTAGACGACGGTGACTACGACGACGACGACTACGACGACGACTACGACGACGACTACGACGACGACGACGACTACGACGACGACTACGACGACGACTACGACGACGACTACGACGACGACGACTACGACTACCACGACTACGACTACGACGACGATGACGACGACGACGACGACGACTACGACGACGACTACGACGACGACCACGACAACAATGACGACGACGACGACGACGACGACGACGACAACGAAAAGCGATAGCACACAGCTATCTCGAGAATAAATCGACAAAGGTCCAATCGTAAATTCGCGGTAATGAGTCAGCCCGGGTATTTTCGTTATTTAGCGACTCGCTCTTTCTAATGCGCCAACAAAAGGACGAGCACGCGTGCATCCCTGGATATCTCAATTTTGACACTGGATTTTCGCCTCTTTCGCTTCGCTGCCCATAAATAAAATGGTTTTGTATATGCCTAAGATATTCACGCTCCCACAGTCTTGTCAATTCATAATTTTTATTGCTTTCCAAATTTCATCTCTAAATTCAATTTCCCACTGACCCGACGATTTGCGAATTACTTTTTTCCACGCTACCTTACTCCACTTATATTTATCGCACAGAATATTTATTATTAACTAAATTAGCCTCCATTCTACACAATATTCTATTCTACACAATACATAGAATTGCTTTTATGTCTATCATCATAAACAACATGCACCTACCATACGCTATTTTAAACATTATCATAATATTTATTAATTTACTAGTATTTTACACACATTGAGTATATACATTAAAATAGATTTTAATAAATAAGAACAAATTTAACGAAAAATAAATAAATAAATAAAATAAAATGAATATATACATTGAAAAAAGAATGCCCAGGATAGAATTATTAGATATTATCAATATTAATAGGAAAGCCAAAATTACGATAAATCATTTTCAGCATTTCTGGTTAAATAATTATCAAATTTTCTTATGATTGGTTATAATTCGCCAATATACCGATACATATATATATATATATATATATTAATAACTTTTTAAATTTGCAAAAATAATGATTTTAGACAGAAAGCATTAGAATTGGATTTGTTTTATTCAGTAAGTAGATTCTTTCGACAGTCAGTATAACATAAAATAAAATTAAAGTATAAAATTTTCTTACAGTTTATGAAACACCTTGTTAAAATATTTATTCTTATAATCGAAAATGTAAATAGTAAATAAATTTCAAATTTTATGTAAATTTTAGGTACTTTTATGCTTTAATACAAAAAAAAGCGTAATTATTAATATAGTAATTTATAAAACAATCTATCTATATATAGCAAAAAGTGTTTGAAAATATGATCAATTGTCTTTCCAGTATCACGAATCTTCATTCTACTAATTTGGTAATTTTTTTCTATTATACTCTAATAATTAATTAATTTAATTTAATTTGATTTATTAAATTTATTATGAAATCTTTGCGAATGAAAGAAAAGCAAAGTGAGTTATAACAGACATTTGTGTAGTAAAATTATTATTAGATTCGAAGTGGTCGGTTCGAAAAATAGTTGAAATTACATTATAATCCTAGTTATATAGAGTAAACTAATTAAGATGTAAAGAAATGTTTATACCTTTTGTTCAGTACAATTTATATTGCACGACACTGTACGGAATTGAAAAAAAATTAATCGTAAAAAGCAGAAATAATAAATACGCAAACCACATATGATTTGTATACTAAATAAATACGTAAATTTATTTCTTTAATAATTTTATTTAATGCACGCATACACTCTGTTTTCTCTCTCTCTCTCTCTCTCATATATATATATATATATATATATATATATATATATATATATAGTGTGTATGTGTGTGTGTGTGTGTTTGTCTGTGTGTATCAGACTTACAAAAGTATTCAATTTTTGTTTTTAAATTATCAGAGGACTAAATTATTTGCAACTATTAATGATGAATTTTGCCGAATCTAAGAAGCTGTTTTATCAATCTTTGTCCATACTTTAAAAGCGCATTCTTTCCATATACGCAGAATTTTTTGTATTCAATATTAGCCGTACTTTCATAGCTATCTTCTTTCTCCGTTATACTCTCAATGCACCTTTGTAAATCACTTTTCCCCAGCGATCTTGGCTTTCGCACATGCCACCCCTTAACATTCTCATCGCTTCTTTTCTCCGTCATTTCAATCTCCTTTTCCATCTTCTCAAAACAAACCAGTATTTGCGTCAGCTCTCTTTTAACTTGATTTTCCTCTAATTTCAGCAGCCTATTTTCAATCTCCATCCTTTTCTTCGTCCACAAATTGCGAAACTCCTTCAGATCCCCCTTAATCTCGCACATTTCTTCGTTCATTTGCTCCTGTGCCCGTCTCATTTTCGCCATGTCCCTCATCACCTTGCGCAGCATCTCTTTCATCTCTTTCAATTCCATATCCACCCTCGTCCCAATATCGTCCCAAAATCCAACTATCTCGATCGCGATATTTACAATATTATAATCTGTCGCGATTAAGAGATATTATACCATTGTCAAGAGACCAGGGCTACGCACCCGAAGCCCATTCGCTTTGCTTTAACCAACGATCTGCAACGAGCGAAACACATAACCTCATTATTTGCACCAACGGGCTGTCGGGGGCTTAATCGCAGCTACTTGGCTCCAAAGCAGGCAGGACACGGACCAGACGCATAATCTACGAGCCTCAACGCACGTCTCGGCCAGTCTGCCGTGCTAAGTATGCCAAGTTGTGCGGCAAGCGATAGATTACCAATAAAAGTATATACCATTCGTATCCGAGGCCTTAGTTGTGGTAGCATTAGTCGCAAGTCCATTACTCGGCTTGTCCCTCCGGCTCAATAATTCCCGTCATAGCCCCGAATCCTCAAGCGACCATCGAGCCTCTCGAACGCGGGTGAGGGGAGGGGGAGGAGGAGGAGGAGGAGGAGGAGGAGGAGGAGCTATAGCCGAGGCGATTTCATCTAAATACTAATGTGCACAGCCTGCCGGCGATGAATAGATTGCGCGGAGGAGTAATCGGGCCGTGGGTCCTGCTCCGCGATCCATCCATCGATCCACCCAGCGCTGGTCACCGGGACGTGAGCGCACGCGCGGCTCCCTCTCGCCCCCCCCTCCGGGGCGCGAAGGCTGTTGCCACGCGCGGGGCGCACCCACAGCCAACACCCCCGCGTGATAATTGATTGAGCCGCGCCCTGTCGAGGGTGTTGCCGCCCCGTCGTCTGGCCTCTCCCTCCGATTTACTTAGTTGCGAGGGCAGGCATTGACGGAGGGAGGAGGAGGAGGAGGAGGAGGAGGAGGTCGGTCGATCGATTTAACTGACCGATCGCGAGCCGGCTCGACTCGATCAGGCGCTGCATCTCCTGCTTGGGGCTGCAGGCCTCGAGCGGGTTCGCGTTGCGGCTGGTTTTATAATTCTGAGGAGGAGAGCGTTAAGGCGAGAGTTGGCGAGGCGTCGTAAACCAGCGGATCGCGAGGATTTTCACGTGGCTGGCTGCGCGTAATGGCAAGGCGTTTATTATGATTTGCTTTATCGTACTTTTGCGGCGGTAAGTGTGCTTTGATTGTTTATATTTAAAGAAGATGTGTGTTGAGCTACGGCTGCTCATTTATTTTACGGATTAAATCCCCGCGTCCCTGGTAAGTCCACGACATTCGCGGGCTAATTCTCATGGGGAGTGGGTAATTGAAGAGCGGCAACTGCGTAGCGAACATTTGCTCAAAATAATGCACTCGCTTGGAAATGGAATACGAGGCGCGCTAACGCTCTAGGATATTTAAATGAGCTCGGGAATCGAGATTATTATTCTCACGAATGGGATTGGGTTATTATTATTATTATTATGTTATTGGCTTTCGGATCTCGTTTCGTTTACTTACGCTGATCGTGGAATAGACGTGACAGTTGACGAGTATACCAGCTGACAAGGTTATATTTGTATTCCCGTGCTTCTCCAAACAATTCGTTGATCACTGGGAGCAAGAGCGCTGATTTCATAATAGCGAGTCTCTTATCTGCGATCGTAAGTTTTCAATTTTCTAAAGCAATGTAACGCTTGTTGCGGAGAAGCTTGGCTTTCGGTCTCTCTCTCTCTTTTCTCTTTTTCTTCTTCTTTTCTAATAAAGTGCATTAAAATTCAGTTGTGACTTGGAGCGATTCGCATTAAACGTATAAATGCACAATACAAACGCTATAATCAGTGAAATATAATAATGTCATTGAGAGTGAGTACAATTTTAATATTCTTATTAGCACAATGGCTACCATTATAAATATCAGTAATTTAGTGGTTAATTTAATTGCCTTCGTTTCACGTCTCCCCTAACCTGCAATTCGAATGTTGACCGTTAATAGTTAAACAAACATACAACTCGTATGGTAGTTTGACCATAGTTTTGTGCATAGGTGAAATATTATGTTCGGTGGTGGCGAATTGCTTTAGCTTATGGCACTAGTTTTCGTTTCTGTTTTACTTTCGTAACAGCATTAGCTATAAATGCGAAATTAATTCAAATTTACTTTATGCCAGATATGCCAGCTTTATTTCATTTTGACTATGCTCACCCTCATTGGCAATTTATTTATTCGCGCATTTTCATAATTACAGTCAGATTTGTCGAGATATTTCCAATAAGTGAGTGTGCATAGAAATAAAAAGCCCGAGGTGACTTTCATCATAAAAAATGGCTATTACGGTGTGGGAGTTTCAAGTAAATATTATTTCAGCAGTTCACTTAATAGGACAAAGCAATATTGCAGTAAAGTAATCACTTTTATTATTTTTAAACTCTATATAATTTTCACATTCAATAAGCTTAGACATAATAATAAAATAGCATATTTTATTGTCTTCATTTTTATAATTCCCGTGCATAAGATAAAGCATTGGCGCAAAAAATAAATAGGACTTACTCATTTTTCTTACTTAAACTAAAATGAAACTTTTTTTTTTACTTTTTTTTAATTTTTGATAAAGCTATAGCTAGTAAAATATTAGCAATACTCTATACAAGTTATTTATTACGAAAAGTTACAATTATGCATGACACAAAGAGTTCAAATCCCATAGATACTCTCAGTGGAGTAATAATGATTTTGATCGGTAAATTATCAACAATTATAAAGGGATTGAAAGAACGGGGAAAGGTAAATTGTAGATGCATTCCGGTACGAATACACGTACATTTCTATTAAGCTTTCAATTCAATATAAAAGCACATATTCTCCATACTGTATCTTTATGTTATAAATCAACGTACGAAAATTCTTACATTTATTCTCAACATAATATCCATATTCTTTAGAATTCGCATACAAGTGCACTAACAGCTCATATGGAAAACAAATCCGTAAATTATGTACAAATTTTAATAGCTATCGAAATTTAGGTTTCGAAGAGTAAGTAAAAGTAAAGAGAGGTAAAATAAAAAAAAAGGACATTTATTTAAAATATTGCTAGCATAATTATATTGATCATAATGATTAGAGGGCTGAAAACTCGTAAAACCATTAGAATATAGTACAGGTAATATGGTTTGAAGTACTATAACGGGTTGTCATTATAAGAAAGGTGCGTTAGGTCGAGTGGACGTTGACGACTCGAGAGACGAGGAAGGAATGAGCGACACGAGAAAATTGCATTTCTAGTTTTGCTTTGAAAGGATCGGGAGGGCTAATATTTTTTCATGCCAGTACGGAATAATGAAAATTACGGTCGATCCGACACATTTTCGCATGTCATATTTATCATATTTATTATTAGTAAATGTCTTTGGGATTCGTGAGTTCGGTAATAAGATATAATAGGCGTATAAAAATATCATGTTTACCTGTCTAATGGTAACAACAAGAACAATGAATTACACTGGATTGCATCAGATTTTTGGTCTATAAGTATTTACAAATTACTTGGGAATGCGATAGTAATCTGAATATCCATTGGTGGCTGTGATGTATAAATAAAATGATTGGGATAAAAATACGTTGAATTGTATAATATTCAAAGAAATTAATATATTTATAGGTACGCTAATATCTATAATTAGAGTACGAAGATAAGCTATATATTAATCTTCTTGATTTTTTGCTTTATTAATCTTCTTAAAATGTAATAAGATTGTAGTGTGTGCGTCTAATTAATTGTGTAGAGCGAGAGATTAACTTTGTTATTAATGAATAATTTTAATTATTAAACTGTCGCGTATTATTGCATTTTTCTCAAATTGTATAATTATCGAAATGATTATTATTGAGATTATTTTTGTTATCCGAAAAAGAAGAAGAAAAATAAATTCTCTAAACACTAGTGCGAATTTCCTGAATTTAATGACAAAGTCAATAGCACATTTTAAGCTACTGCCATAATATTCAACTGGGCCGTTAATCCAAGAATAGCTTGGACGTATTTTCCTTAGTTTTTTTTTCATTCCCGCATACGTTTATTATTCTCACCAATTTTCGAGATAATAAATATTTTATCAATTACTTTTTTGGTCTCTAACTGGTATTGACATTAAGATAAAAGACGTTGCTTTAAGTGTATAAGTTATATTTCAATTGAATTTAAAATAGATTAAGAAACAAAAGTGAATACGACTTACTTATCAAAATCTTTCTTCATAAATTAAGATAAGTACACGTTCAGCTGCTAAAGGGTTGCATTAACTAATAATTTATGCATAACCAACAATCACTTGTCAAAATAGCTAACAAGTGCTTCTATTTGTCATAACTAGACAAAGCCGATTTGTAATTTTATGCGCAAAACCCATCTTTTTATATTTATATTTACATTTTTATAAATCTATTTATGACGCTTAATGACTAATTTATCGTAGCTTATGACAAAATCAAGTTTTACAAAGTGTTCTGAAAATTTAATTCTCAAAATTGTTGTTTCGTGAAAAGCATTTTTTCTTCTTAATTTATGTTTCAGAATTTTTTGAAGATTTATAACTCAATGAGGTTATGTCAGACTTAATTTCATCAATACTTTATAGTTTAAGAATATATCATTTATAATAATTATACTACATTGCAGTATATTCCGACGAGCCAGTAAACTCGCGTGTAATATAACTTATGAATAAATCAATTAATTAAAATTTTTTTTTTCCATCCACAAACTGTTTATAATTAAAAAAACAAGAATACAAGTAAATGCCATTTATTACTACTCTTCAAATATTTATTTTACGCATAATTTTATTACAAGATAACGTTTTACAGTCGTCATTACTCTTCAAGGAAGAAGACTTATTAATATTTCAAAGTTTCCTCATATTTTAGACTATTCTCACTAAATCAACTAAATATTTCTCAGACCGCTCGAAAATAATTAAAACAATATTTTTGATATTTTAAAGTCAATTATGTCTGGATACGATAGTCATTTATATACGTAACTTAATACCGATGTCGATATACTTATTAGTGGTATCGATACAAAAAAAAAAAAAAAAAAAGAAAAGAAAAAAAACGTATTTCAAATAACCGCAAGATTAGAATCCCTGTCTGCTACGACTAGAATTAAAAATGTAAAATATAAAATCTAATTATAGCCTTGAATGCTTTGAATCCATGATTATTATCTTATTATTAGTAGCTATTGTTGTTGAGCGCAAATTATATATAATAATCGAAGCACTAACAGCAATGTTTATTATTAAATTATTCCATTAGTACGTTATACATAGCGAGTATTCGATTGTATGTTTAGCGCATAAAGGACTCCTTAATTGCACTTAAAACCCATAAATGACCATTAATTCATCTCACAATGTACATTAACTTATTTAAAATGCAACAGTTGAATTATTTAAAGGGAGACAGGATTCTTTATCGCGTTGCTTGCTAAATTTTAATAAATGTCAATTTTTTCTTCTTTTTTCTTTTTTTTAACATAATCCACGGAAAGTGGCCACAGTTACAGCAGACCGTGAAAGCAACTTTCAACAATTCGCACGTAAATTTCGTTAATTGATCCCTCTTATTCGTCTGGGCGATTTCCTCTTGTCCATTGTCACGAGCACTAGGCATTGCAATTCTACAAAGACGCTTACACGCAATGCAAATGCGCAAGGACTCCTCGTTCTGTCTTTAAAGAGAGAGAGAGAGAAAAAAAGACGAAGTATCAATTGCTGCGCCTTGAGTTGTTTACCCGCGAGGTGTAAGCGTTTGCATAATTTTCCGTTTTTGTAACAGCCGGCTTATCGCAGCCTCTAAAATATATTTACTGGAGCGCTCGGTAAACACGCGGTTACGATTGTCACTTTTTGTCAGGAGGTTCGAATGCTGCTTTATCTAACTCCCAAGATTGTTTGCTGTTCTTTTTGTTGGGAACCTGAAAATTCGTCAGGATTCTCGTGGGGCTTGGAACGTGGAACGGGAAGTGGAATTGATAGCTAAGTCTAGCTTCGCCTCAACCGGTGTATTATTATGTTTTATGACTGATTTTTCAGGCACACGAATTTTCGTCGTAAAACTTTTCAGCCTTTAGGACGCATGTAAATACCGTGTGCCAATGTATGAGCATTTTTGCGATGCTAATCAAGAAACTTTTTATGTTGCATGCGAGCATATTGATTTGCTGTTTTGAATTGTAAAAATTTCGTCGGTTTAGTACGTTAGTCAGCAGTTTTTGAATGACACATATGCAAAATTCCAACAAACGTATTATTGTAGTCGCTATTACAATATATAGATATGCGCGCTGTTAATTAAGTTAAGCGTAAAAGTTTATTTTGATTTACTTATTACCGGCCTAAGCTCATAGAAGCTTCTAGAATCACGTTATTTTTTCTCTTTTCTTTTCTCTTCAACTCTCCTTACTTTAAATGAAATTGAAATACTTATAAACCGACATGAATTTTCGCAAGTTTGTTTCCACACACACCACACACACACACACACACACACACACACGACGACGACACATACGGTATTCCTATCGTTGAAATATTTTAGTAAATGTTATTTTTTATGTTATTTTAGTATAATTACGACATTTTAGTAGAAATTTATTAGAAAAACGTGGTTCAGTGTACGAATTTTATTAATGTCTGCAATTCATCAGGTTGACCGTAAAAGAGGAAAATGAACATGTAGGGGAAATGCTCGAAGATTTGAAAATTAATTGTATATAAGACAGTATGCTATATAATAGAACGCCATAAATACAAAATTATATTTAGTATATAGAAAATTATTAGCTATTAGTTGTTGTTATTAAATATAATAAAATATTGTACCTTTGTTTATTAAATTAATAATATTTATTTTTACTACTAACTATTATTTAACTATTAAATTAATTAACTATTCTCGAAATATAATTTAAATTTTGCGTCTTATACAAAGTCATTATATAAACACGAAATTATGAGAAAAGTAGAGTATTTATTAGGACATTAACTCGCCGAATATTACTCTTCGCCATAAAGTAGCGAAATGTGAGCGAAGAAACTTATGTTTATTTACTTGTGTAACTTATGTACGTACCTATTTACATTATGAAAAATTCCTTCATAAACATCGGGACTTAAATGGCAGAAAGTTCTGCGCTCATGCTTGACATTGAATGTAATATTTGAAAAAATTGTTCAGAATTATTAAGAAATTTCAGGAAAAATTCAAACACTTAATTCATTGCCATCTATTAGAGAATGCATCATCAATTTGACGATAATTTTAATAAGGATTTTGTATAATTCACGCAAGCTGTATTGTAGCCTGTTTGCAATGTAACCGACACGTCTTAGACAAGAGTTGGAAAAAACGGCGCATGCATAACCTCAGCTTTATAACAATTTCATAACGAAATATGGTTATAATGCTTATCAATTGCTACTCACATTGCAATCTTCAATCGCCGTTCCCCTTTGCACGACAAGTAACTCGATCGAAGACTTGTATCGCTCGAGTCACGAAGCGCATCGTCGCCCATACATTGTTTCATTATTCGGAAATAACCAAAAGGGCCTACTCACACATTACCAACTCTCACAAATCCACGAAATATGAGTGCCTAGGGAAGGTCCCGATCTATTTCGAGGAAGACGGGGCTACTTATGCAGGACCAGGCAAATCTTTCATGCTGTTAATTTTGAAGGTACGCGTTGCTGAGTAGGCGGAGGCCTCGAGCTCGAAGGAAGGAAAAGGAAAAAAAAAACAGAAGGAAGCTCGCGAATCACGCCACGTGGTGTGATCGGGAAGCATTAAACAGCCCCGAGGCTTATCGAACCTAAACGGCTGACGCTACTTAAACTTGCCTGTACTAATTAAGAGAGCATCAGGGCCATGGGCCTAAGGTTCGTAACGAGTTGGTGGGTGGGTAGGGGTTAGTTTCGATTGCCGGAGTGGATTAATGTGGGACTCGGGTTTATCAAAAACGTAACAAGGCCGAAAACTAGTGCTTATCGTCCCAAGCGGAATGATAAGCTCGGCGCTCCTATTATATAACGTCTTTTAGTGGGATTGCCTTCATTTCAATGGATAGCTAGATAGAACTCGATATATTTCAGGCAGTTGCCAACTGTTGCTTATGGAAAGGATTACGACGAGGCGATATTCTCATGAGAATGTTGGAGCAATCTCGTATTTGTATAATTGAATCAAATAATTAGTGTGACATTCTATTGTCGAGCGCTTTATTTTTATAGCAATAAGGCGGGAGCGAATACTAGCGATTGAAATGTGCTCAAATCTAACATATAACGATTGAAAATAATTCCAGGTAATGAGTAAGCAAGGATTTATCCAAATAAGCTGTGTTCAACTCCCGTAGATGCTGCAAAATTTACTTGGCGTATACAAATTGGCAGACATTTACATTTGAAAATATGAAAATCTCTCTGGCGTTCCATAATTTTGTTTTTACGATGCACGAGTTATTTTTCAAACATTTTCATCGTGTGACATAAGACGTTGCACTTTTAAAGTAATCAATTATTGTAGATGTTATGAAAAATTTCAATATCTTCAAGTACTTTTTTCATTACGTATATTTACTGCTTTCACATTAGTCAACTGCTTAACTAATTGTTAATATAAATGTTTAAAATTATATTTCTTATGTATGTATGTGTATATAATCAACTTACGATTTCAAACTATTTATGAAAATATCATGTCGGATAAGAATGCAGTATACTGAAAATGATAGAAACTGATTTAAATTGATAATTTTCCATTTGAACAATAAATATTGATAAAATATTTTATTTATATCCAGCGTTGAAAATCAACAATAATAGCTACGGATATGAAAAAAAAACAAGAGAAAAGTAAATGGAATAATTAATTGTCAAAAGGTGCCTTTATTAATAATCATTTAAGTACACGCGTGCAGATAAAAAAAAGTAATGATGCCTTTAGTTCAAGGCAGATAAATTATCTAGTGGAAAAATATGTTAGATAAATGTTCAGAAATCTCCGAATTATATGTCTAAATATTATTTAGGACGGCATTGGCTAATAGGCGATTACATGTTCAGTATGAAAATTTATCAGTTTGGCGCTCTTGACTAAGCGAGTCGTGAATTATATAAATATTTGAGATAGTGCCGTAATTACTTTAGAAGCACATTATACTTTTTGATGGGTGACAAACTTTATAATTGTAGGCGATGGATTTATCCACGACAATGAGTCACTCGATTAAGTCGAACGTAAATTCAGATTTGGCCGTTGTATAAGTAAGTGTGGAGCTCATATCGCGCATTCATTTTCACACGTGCGAACTTTTTTCCGTTCCGTCCCCCCGCCCCACCCCCCGCTCATCAGATGAGACGGCCCGTGTAAAGGGAAAGTGGCAAGAATGCAAAAACTCCGGGGCAGTGTGGTTAGGCGGGAGGGAAGCTTACGGGCGGACGCAAGCTGCGCAAGCGGAAAAGTAAAGCGCCTCGACGGAGGAAAAGTCAGCGGCCGAAAATAAAAGGTGACCGAGCGCGAGCATCTCCCTCTCCCTCGGAATTCTGGATTCGCGAACGGGCGACGCGCCCGGAGTAAGCCGCAAGCCGGTTTTCGGGCGCGCACCCGGGGAGTCAGGGACCTTGCGCGCCGAGAGTGACCTCCGCGCTTTCGATATAGACCGCGGGTCGTCGAACCCGAGACCTTGGGGCTTTTCGTGCGGGCGGCAACTGCGACGACGCCGGCTATGGCGGCGATTCAAGGAGTGAAAGTGGCCCGACGCTGGAGGAGGAGGAGGAGGAGGAGGCCGATCTAGCCCGCGCCACGATTAACGTCCTACCCGGGTTCAAGGTCGACGATGCACGGCTTGTGGAGCCCTAGACACCTGCCCTCCACTCCTTACTTGCTCCCGCTGCTGCACGCGGCACCTCTCTCTCTCTCTCTCTCTCTCTCTCGCCCCCTGTGCATTCGTACTACACGGTCGCGCGTGCGCGTGCACGCCCATCTCGTACTTGACTCATTTGGGAGAGCGTGTGGAGAAGCTACGATTCTCAATTGTCAGGGCGAGGTGAGGCACAAGGTGCCGGGAGCAGTTGCACCGGCTCCGGTGCATATTTCTCGCAGGAGTAATTATTTAGATAAGAGCGCGGAGAGTCTGTTATTCTAAAGACGCGATAATGCTGTTTGATCAATGCCGAGAAATGGCCATGGAAAGAAGAGACTTTTTATGCCACGATTCTACATCTGTTACATCGTTATTTTAAGCTAATGATTTCTTATTCATTCGCGCAATGAAGTATTCCATTACATCAGCTACTTCTTCGGCTCGTAAAGCCTCTACTCATTCTCAAGCATTCAGCCACATTTTGTGCATTACCACGAACGACCGGTAGAATATCTCGTTTTTTTTATCTCGCAATGAATACAAAAAATACACTTTTTTTGTTTTTAAATGCGTACGGTGTCGGTAAAAAGGTGTAAACGTTATGTCTCTTTTGAAGATGAATAGCACTTTTAAAATCATCCGCAGCTTAGTATCATTTATAAATTATACCTTTTGAAATCACATTTACCTCGCTCCAATTGACATGAAATTCACTATAATTTTCTCATCACTCCGTCTAATATTGGAGAACCGAAGATTTATACACGTGTTGTGCCTAAAATAGAAAAAAATTTCAATACTATTTCGATTAATTTATAGCAAATTAAGATTAAATTTTTTTTATCTAAATATGTCGATTATAAATATAAATTTCGATTGAGTTGAGTAAAAAATTATATAATTTATAATTATATAGTAACGTAAGAAGATTTTTGAAAATAAATTTTCCTACAATATTTGCATTAAAATAATTTTCAATTCCAACGAGTGCTTAACCTCACTTGCTTTTTCTACATGTCAAATAGGAAAATTTTCTAGTTTCAAATTCATATCACTGCAATATATATATATATATATGGCTGAGAAAATTATTAAGTATTCACGCATGCACACGCTCACGCACGTGGAAAAGAATTATAACTTTTCCTTTTTCTGTCTCTTACGCTCTGATGGTAATAAAATATTCGCATTAACTTGCTTTGATCCACTACCTTTGTCCTTAAAATACTTTTACATATTTTATTAAAGATTACACTAATTTACTTCAATACAAAGAATTATTAAATAATCTTTCATTATGAGAAATTATACTTGCAAATGTGACGTATTCGAGTAAAATTTAAATTTTCTACAAATTAGAAATTGAAATTGAAATAGTCTTACGGGAACACATTCTATTATTAAATTTAACATTTTCTATTTTTAAATTATAATTCACGATTAAACATCTTACTTAAAGCATATCATTATCCAGCTGTGATTTATTGTCATGATTAATTTTGATAATAATAAGATTTTTACAAAATGAAATGTGCTCCACAGAATTGTGTTGTTTCCTTAATATTAGGCTTTGTAGATTAAAAAGGCAATTTAAGCACACAATAACCAAGTCTATAAGTTCCAGATGGATGATACTTGAAGGCATTAAATTAAATTCATACTGATTAAATGTGGCATTTGGACAACGTACTCGATGTACAGTGAAATAAAAGTTTACGTAGAAATTAAAACAAAACAAAAGAAAAAAATTCTATACTGATTTACCTGAGAATAAATGTAGGCCTATGGCACAAAGTGTAACGTGGCTTTAATCAATTGGAGCTTAAATAAGTATTAACATTAAATCAATACGAAATCCAGAAGTCGAATAATAATTAATATTTACATGTAGCCATATTCAATGCCGAATCGTCTCTTTGCTTCACCGTCATTTCGGCCTAAATATTTGATCGCTCGGTGCTGAATGATTATCGTTTACTAGTTTAAAATACTCTCATCAGCTTTACATTTTCACGCGTCACCCTTTCACGTGTATATTTCATGCCTACTTTGAGTTTTCAACCTTTCGTAGCAGTTTAATATTAAAATTTCCTCACGTATATGCGTCAACCATTTTCAAGTCTCCAAAAACAGGTTTCTTCACGGAAGATAAACTTCCAAGAGGAATGCATACACACAATCTCGCACATACTGGCGGTTGGCCAAAATAGTTTAAGAAAAAGTCCAGCGCTGCGATTAATCGAAATAGACTGGCATTTTAATTTTCTTATTTACATTAGGCACGCGAGAAGATTTCGACAATCTTCGATTTCGATGAACTTTGCTAAAAATTATTCAACCGAGCATAAGAATAAAAGATTTAATCTTTCATCCACTACGAGCTCAACTCAATTTTAATGTAATTTATTGCGTTTCGCAAGCGCGAACGAAGGATCTCCGTGAACGGAAATTTCGATGCATTGTAAGAAGATGCTCGAAGCATCAAATAACTTTTATCATCAGGCATTACCTACGAATTATCAAAGTGCCAAGAACATTATTTAACCAATGGGCGTTGCTAGACGGTACGCATCGTATTATTTAAGATCGTGGCGAGAAACGCTATTATACAATGGCGCTGGCAATTAAATTAAAATTTACTTCAAAAGCACAAAACTTTAGGAAAACGTTTGCCGACCTTAACACTCTCCCGATCACTCGATTTGCCCTCACACAAAAGCCATTATATTACGTCTCACTATAGCGATTCGCGATAGCATCACATTTTACAGTACATTGAGTATAATAATAATTGCCGGATCGCCATTGCAAGGCAGTCAAACGAGATGATTTCGAACAATGCTTCCAACAATTACCCTATTGAAATACATAATATCGCGATTTCATTTACGAGGAATCCCCAATACGCTAATCGACACCCGCATTTCCATTCGTCCGGCAATAATGATGCAACGTCACCGCTCAATGGCACTATCGACAAATGAGATTCCCAAGGTTTATATAACCATTTCACAATAAAATTCTACATATAAATTCATCTCAAACGCTCGCACTCGGCGCAGCCGTTTCTCGAAAAAAGCCGAGACGATGAGAAATAACGAAGTCCCCCCGAATGCTACATTTGCACTATTACGTTCGAATGTTGCGGGAGGGAGCGAGGGCCGTGGGGGGCAGGGGGAGGGAGGGAGGCAGCGAGCGAGAGAGAACGTCTGCGCATAAAAATTCATATTCATAAGCAGTGGCGTCGATCGAATGACTCAGAGCCATGGAGCTCGATTGCTGCTAATCCAGCCGGAGAGTATATCCGCGTGCGAAGGAGCCACGCTGAGGAGGTACACACCAGGGCTCGACTATATATTATGCACAGCCACTGAGACGGCGGCGGTGGTGGCGGCGGTGGCGGTGACGGTGGCGGTGAGCGGGCGGGCGGTCGACGGCGAGCTGGCGGCGGCGGCAGCGGCGGCGGCGGTGGCGGCGAG
>JAPYYT010002902.1:0-15805 GCA_030522565.1 Ceratosolen corneri | reverse complement strand
GGCGCCGAGGTTGCCGCGGCAACGACACGCGCGTCATCCTGAGAGGACGCGCGCCCCGACGAGGCCGCTCGCCTCGATCTCCGTGCGCCGGGTCGTTTGATGTTACGGCCGAGCCGCACCAGCTTGGAATCCAGCTGCTTTTGCTCGCCGGAGCTGCCAGACGTGCCGCGCCCGGCCCTCCCCCGCACCCTCTCTCGCGCGCGCGCCCTTACGGGAATGGTCGAGGAGCTTTGTTATCGAGTCCGCTGACGCGGCCACTCCATCCGCTATCTCTCTGTCATTCTCAGGGCACCTCGGTCGCTCGGCTCGAGCAACTAAGCCAATTCCCGCCTCTCCTCTATCCATTGTGCTAAAGTCTCTAAGGGAGATAGGGCCGCTTTCTTTTGGCCCCTGATATTTCATGGAATAGGGGCTGCAGTCTTCCGAGCCCTCTGGATTTCCTTGGGCTTAGGCGTGTGGCGATCGAGGAGGTGCTGCGCCTTTATCGACCTCGGCTGGGATGAGCGCGAGGAGAGAGAGAGAGAGGGAGAGAGAGAGGGAGAGAGACGACAGAAATAATTGACGAATTAAATCATGGCTGTTTGGTGAGTGGGATAGAATGTCACTTTTTGTGAAAGTTGTTGGCTCGAAAGTTAAGAGTCAAAGGCTCGAGGCGCCGTATAAAAAGGATGAGTCTTAAACTAATATTATAATTCCCGCCGCCATTCGACAAATATTTATAACGCCAAGAAATTTTTCAAAAATCTAGTCTTGAGAAATAACGACGACGGGATGACTTGGTAAGATTTTTTTTTTTTTTTTTTTTCCCTTTCTTTCTTCATCTTTTCTCTTCGTTGTTTTCTCTCTTCTTTTTGTTTTACCGACCCGACAGTCGTATTAGTATTATATGATAAATAAGAGAGGCGAGGAGACGGGAGGAAGAGAAGGGAAGCAAAAAAAAAAAGTACTTGTATTCTAGTTGAAAATGTTCTCGACCTTAGTAATTATTTAGGTATCCTCTATCTAGTTTCTCGTGGGCTCGGTCATTCATTGGAATCGACGGCCTATTGATAGGGATTTTACCTGCTTTAAATATATGCACTTTGTGAATGCTAAAGAATGTGGATATAACAGTTGTAATGAATGGGATTAGTTAAATTTATTATATAATAAAAATGCGCACAATGAACGATTTGAATATCTCATTGTGATTGTATAATTGCTGTGTTGTATGATTTAATGGCAGGTCGAATAAATTATCCACTTTTATCGCTATTCCAAGATATCTCCAATCAATTCTCCCCTCATTTAATTATATTAATTTTGCAAATGCAAGTACAAATGCACCGAAGCTTAGCTCT
This sequence comes from Ceratosolen corneri, assembly GCA_030522565.1. NCBI lineage: Eukaryota > Metazoa > Arthropoda > Insecta > Hymenoptera > Agaonidae > Ceratosolen > Ceratosolen corneri. The sequence goes on along the minus strand of JAPYYT010002902.1, from coordinate 14,465 downwards.
CTTATTAGCATGTCGACAAATACTCAATTGTTACCTTTAATTTCCATTAAGTAAAGGGATAAAGTGACTTTTACGTAAACCAAAGCTAATTAATCGATCTTTAAAAATCTTCTGTGGCTGATTCGAGAATCCCCTCATTTAATATTAAAATTAAAGATTGCACATTAATTGAAGGCCTCTTAAATCACAATGACTTTTTCACTTATTCATCGCAATCTTTTCAAGTCTTTCGAGTTGATGCGCCGAACATTTCTTACGCGTGTTCATACTGCAGCTGAATGCATTAGAACTTGCTAGCAATTATAATTAGAGCAAACTTGGAGTTCGTCAATATCTCTTTTGTCTTGTAATTTGTATCATCACTTATCTATTTATATAAATTGCATAGTGATGATACGATTGATTTATTACACGGATATGTCTGACACGGTAATTTATTCACGTTCTTTTTTTTTTTCGCACGCTCGGTCATTTGGAGCCGATAGTTCCTTCACGAGGAATAGAAAATTTAATATGTTTGCTTTTTCGTTTTATATACTGTAAACATTTTAAGAGCCACGCATTTAACATTAACAGAGAGTCGAGAATTGCTGGAGTCAAAAGACGGCGATAAAGTTTAATGCTGACTATGATGTAACACTCAAGGTTAACAACCAAAAACTGTAATACCGCAATTTCTCGTCTCGAGCTTTTATTGTCTTCGAGAATTTTTTTTTTTTTTCACGGTATTTCATTTGGTGAAACATTTTGAGATTCCGAGCTAAAATACTGTTTCAATAAAGAGAGGAGACCGACTGCCTTTCTTCTCCTCTCTCCTTTATAACCTGACAAAATATCTTATAAATGCTTTTATCGTCGCAGTTTGTTATTCTATTAAAGCCTCGTATCCAAGGCATATTTTTCTTTTTATATTATTATGCGCCATTAAGCATACGTGCACCGAGGATCGTATTAAATATCTTTGTACTTTGCACTAACAGTCGTCACTTGCAGCGAGTTCCGTCGCAAATGGGAGGGGGGCGAATAATTTATGCGATGCCAGTGCTTGGGGAAAAAAAATTTCCCTTTCCAATAATCATCTCTGCTCGAAATTCCATTATCGTGCATATTCTTTTAGTCGGTACGTCAATTAATAAAAAGCATACATTACGAGTGTATGCACTGCGAGCTACAAAAACTTTCTGCCACAATAATAGTCTACCGAACAAAGGACTAATTATTAAAAGGACTAATTATTTTATAATTAAATGAACTTTTTTTTTCTCTTATCCAAGCGTTAAAGTGAGTTCAACAAGGGGAAAAAATAAAAAATTAAAAAAAAGGAGTAACCGTTGTCTAGTGTTTATTTGTTATTGCGCTCGTTATAAGTGAAGCCGAAGCGTAAAGCGAATTGCACTTGTCTCAGTGACAATAATACCGCTGCTCCCAATGATTTCAGAGTAAAAGATCACTTCGGTAATTGGAGTTAATTAACAAATCACAAATGATTTGGCCGATTCAGTGGATTCATAATTCCATTAGCCATCAAGACGTCGCGTACAATAGCCGTCTCGCGCAGCCGGAGAGTGCGAATGTCGTCAAGGATTCGTATGTAAAAGAGAGGAGATTTGATTATTCTGGCCGTGTGAGAGATAGAATCCTCGGAATAATCCGAGCGAAGATTCACATGGCTGTTTATGAAAATTGCTAGAGACTTTGGCAGCGGCAAGTGTCGCAGATCCCCGAGGGAGTGCAGTGCTTTAAGAAAAATCAACGAGCGACTCGATTTTATCATCGAGGATGATAAAAAGGAAGGGCAAACAAAGTGTAGTTTCACGGCTCGGGAACTTTTAAATAAAAGAGCAGGAAAGTGGAGGAAGGTGGCGGAGGCAGCTGGGCCACGGATGGCTCAGCCGCGGCCGTCGGGGTGTTGAGAGGAAGGGAGGTGAGGGGAGGTAGGGGGAGGTGGATTTGGCGCACTCGCAGGTTCGACTCGGAAGCGTCGCGAGTCCACGAGCGCAACGACTCTCGCCGACAGAGTCGGGGAGCGGTGGCGGCGTCCGTAGCGGGACGGTGGGGGTGGATTGTGGGCCGGGGGCGGGGGCCGGGATGGGGGATGGCGAAGAGCATAGGAGGTCGTTTTTGCGCATGCACGCATATCCGGTCGGATCGAGCGATCGTCGCGACAGCTGGTCGAATTAGCGTGCGGGGAGGGTGGGGGTGGCACTTCCGACGATTAGTGGCGACGACGCGACGAGGACCGAGCGCTGGATTTACGAGGGCGACAGCCGAGGCGCCATCTTTTATCCCTTTGCCACTCGCCGCGAGCACGCTCGGCTGGGGCCGGGGGGAGAGAGATTACACCTACGCAACTCCTCTCCCCGCGCAATTATTAATTTCCCCCTAAGAAGCGCGCGCGCAGGAGTATTGTTTATGGGGGGGGGGGCGGTGGGCTGCTCGTTTCCTTTTGTAATGCGGCGCGTGTGGTGAGAAATCGGATACCGAGAACGAACGTGTTTTATGAGCACTCGCGGGCGTACTTGGCGTAGCGCTTGTAAATTCACACGGTGATTGTGACGGGCCGTGCACCTAAAAATAATGAGGGCTCAATCGCTTCTATGAATTGATTTGCCTGCTGGTGATATTATTCGGGGGCAGGGAGCGTCAGCTCGCTCAGCTGGTCGCGCGCATTTTCGTGAATGTCACTTCCCTCGCTCGCTAAGCCAAATAATCTCCGAGGGCCGAGGGAGCGCAATAAATATTCTTAGCCTCTTTTAATGACGCACGGTAGCGAGTGCGCGTGTTCGCGGAGTCATGTTGTTGATTAAAAGGCCGTAGGAGCCTAGATAAAGCTGATAAGGCCGGGGCCAATTTACGATCGCCAATCCATTTTATGCGATTCGGCTCGTTGCATATGCATGATGCCGGCTGAGCCGAGAGGGACACTTCCCGAAATAAGCGGGCGAATAAATAAAGCGCGAGCATTAAGAAAGGTGCTACCGGGGCTCGCCAGAGGGAGAGGGAGCACTCGGTCCAAGTTGCGTTTGAGCAACTTTTTGCTTTATAGCTTCAGTGCGCCGGAGATTTATTATGTTGAGTGAGTGGAGCCGAGGAGGTTGGGAGGCCGAAGGCGAATGCGAGGGCGAGATGGTCGTGGGCCCGATCGAGGTAGGGACAGGAGCATCCCCTACGCGGAGGCACTCGGTGCCTCCCGAGGACAAACGAGTGGTCTCGATGGTGGGGGGTGGGTGACGTACGGGTGGGGGTGGGTGATGTACGGGTGGGGATGGGTTCCGCTATTTCCGCCTCAACTTTGCGCCTCGTCCGGGCGCAAGTGTGCCTCTCGGCTGATCAATGGGCTGCGCTAGGAGATGGAGGTGCCGCCAATGTGTGCGCACGCCCGCGAGATAACGAGATCCAATTTTCAAGCCTTCGTCGTTGGGGCGCCGAGGCTCCCGCCGAGATATAGATGGGCAGATAGGCGGAGAGATGGCGAGAGAGAGAGAGAGAAATAAGTATCCTACCTGTAGTCAAGGCATGTACGGTTGGCTGAGCTCGGAGCACAAGTGTCGCAATGGCAAGCACAGATGAATCGAGAGGAGCAAGCAAGTTCGTCGGGGGAGATAGGAAGGCGAGGGGAGAGACAGCGAGACATGGAGATAGCGCGAGGAGACTGAGATTGAGATTGAGAGAGAGAGAGTGGGTGTATTGATATTAAGTGTGAGGATCCGATAGAGATAGAGATGGGGGAGGGGGTGTTTGTATGTTTGTAGCACCTTTTTCTTCGGCCTTATTGGTTTGTCGGGGAATGGGGGCGTTAAATGTATGTGCCTATAGAGTCATTGTAATGACTTGTCTTTTGCTATTCGGGACGCGCATTTGGCGACGTATCTGTTGCAACAATTTTATGCCATCGTTAAAATTTAATTAGTGAAAAAGTCGTGGATGCAAATTGTCTCGGATCACTTTTAGACGACGCGTTGAGTGCGCAAGCGTTGCGGCTCGTAAGCGTTTTATTAAATGTTGGAATTATTAAATGTCGAAGCGAATAGTGTTTGTTAAGGGAGGGGGGCCGTAAGCATACTTGCTGCTTTTGAGGTTGAAAGATTACATTGACAGGACGTCGCTAAGCTATTTGCTATAAGCGCGTGCATTCTTTTTTGCTTTATCCCTTGCGAGTATGTAATGGTAATTGAAAGGCAGCGTAAGACGGTGCAATAAAGGGATGCGCATGAGAGGAGCGAGTGTGCGTATTGAGGAGATAATAGCGGCACGGGGCCTTGCACACATAATATACTATTACACTTGCAAATAAAGAGAAGGTCCTAGTAAAAATTGCAAATTTCCATTGTGGCAATGAATCCGCGTTAATAAAATCTTTTACGCGGCGTGATTAAGGTTACGTTATGTGTTATAATTTCACATGTGGTAATGTCGGCCATAAAAACGTTGTTGCTGCATTAAAGATGGCACAATAAAAATAGTGCCAGTAAAAACACAAATGAAATATAGTTTGCCAGCAAATTTTTCTATTATTTCTACTCTTCGTATTGTTTGAAGCGCTAAAGCAATTATCATGAAAGCTTTTGTGAGGAAAGAAAAGGAGAAATGACGTTGTAAAAAATACCGCGCATAACTTGAATAAAATATGAAGTATGTGAAAACGGGAAGGAAATATAGGGGCGAGGGGGAGAGAGAGGAGTCGTTGGGAAGACTGTGAGAGAAGGCGAGTGGGAGGGAACGAGAGTGACAAGACATTGTGAGAAATGACTATTTTGCAGCAAAAGAAGTCAATTTGGCCGAGAAACTCATCATCGGCCGTATTATCGTAGAAAATTGTGTGGGTGGAGGGGGTGGGGAGTCGCTGCCACGTGCTTAATTTGGTTAAAAGCTCGTAAATAGAAATCTCATGGTTTAAATCTTTATATCGAAAAGCTGGCGTCTACTACTTGGTACGGAATTTTATTTTTATATATTTCCGTAGCAGATGCTCCACTACGGGAATGGCATTTTAATTTACGTCGGGTTAGCGGTAAAGTTTCGCGCGGCAATAATTTATTCATGCAAGCTGCTTTTTTAAAAGCTACGTAAATAGCCAGAGCATGGAAAAGCACAGATCCGAGTGTCTGAGCGACGCAAATTCTAAACAGCACAGGCCAAGCGAATTTATTTCTCGTCAGACGTCATTTACAGCGTTATGTTACATTATCGAGGACACCTCGACTCGATAAATTGAAAGTGAAAGAGTAAAATTTAGATTATATTGTACGCAAACAATATGCCATTAATTAACAACCAAATGAACATCGTGGAATCCAAATCCAAGCCAATCCGTACGATTACGCGCACCAAGATTATTTATTCGATTTAAGGTACAACGACCTATTTGAGATAAGATATGATTATTAAATGGCAGAGCTTTGAGTTGAGAATCGGGCGATAAATTGCCGCGACCACGAGCAAATAAACGATTTTGTGGCGTAAAAATTTAGAGCAGGAAGCAGCTTAGCTATTTTTTCCTCCATTCAGGAGCAAAATAAGCCGGCGTGTATTTAGTTATTGAAGCGAAGGATTGAAGATAGGGAGACTGGAAATGACAGATGTTGGTGCTTAAATCGTTCGTTTTCTTAAAGTTGACGAGAGAAACGGCAATTTTCGCGAATATCTCGAGGAAAATGCGCTCAGCCGAGACCCAGTGGACGCTCTTCTTCGGAAGCTTTGCGAAATCGGAAAAATCCTCCTGGCACGAAAAATCCTCTTGGCCTGGCTCATGCAGTATGAATATTATAAATGCGTGTAATTCGGATTTTTATTTTTAAAGCGTAGTGAACATGCCTTGGAAAAACTGGGAATCGCGGTTCGCGATATATAATTTCAATATTAAATCGAAGTGAAATTCGAGCCGAGTATTATCTGTCTCGATTTTCATTTCTTGGCTCATTACACTTGGACGTGGGGGGAGTCAGGGGGGTCGGGGTCGGGAGGGGGTTTGAAAGGGGAGGGGAGGGCGAGCCTCGACGCAACTACTAACACATCAACAGCAACAGCGTGAATGCCAGACCGTAAATTCATAATTAACCTAGAATTATGAGGACCTGCCGTGGCCTCACTCGCGTCCATTATCACTTTGGCAAATGCCAAAGCACGCAAAGAAACGACCTCCTCGAAAGGGCCTTTCAAATTACATAATGAAGAGGAGGAAGAGGGATAGAGGAGGGAGGGAAGGAAAGAAGAAATACTGTTTTGCAGAGGTATAATCTGCTCTATACAATAATCCACAAAGTTTACCGGGACACAGCCGCAAGTATTTCACCCTTGTGAACTTAATGGATTAAAATTGCAACAGTTTCGCCCTTTAAAGTTTCAATTCGCAACAAAACATGAAAGTAGGCTTACTGAATACATTTCATAATACGTCCTAATGTGAAAAGCCCTGCGTTTTTAGTAAACGCGCGCAGTTTAGCCACTGGAAAATAAAGTCTTTTATGGAAAAAATAAAGCTCGGTGCGCGGCAGCTGACGCATAAAAAGCGCCGAGAGTCGCGAATGAAAAAGTCGCCCTTGGGGGCGCAGGGGCGTGGCGGGGCACCGAAATCGCGACCCACGAGTCCGCTAATCCCTAAGGGTAATCAATTATCGGAAGTGACGAAGAGAGGCATTGGAGAAGGGGAGAAAAAAAAAATTAGCAGCTCCAGTTCCAGTTTGTCCGGCCCGGCATTTCATATATCGTCGTCGGCTTGGTTCGTGTGCGAGGTTGCGCTGCTCCTCCTCGTCCTCCCGAGATATTATAAACGAGTCGCGGCGGCGGCGGCGGCGGGAACAGCAACTCACCGCAAATGAGAAAAACTCTAAGTGTCCGAACGAACTGTCTCGTGTGTCATGCGGACTCGGAGATCCATTTCACTTTTAATCTCTTTTTCTGCTTTGCTAGAAAATTTATTTTTCATACTCCGTCTACCGCGCGCACTCTTGTGAGGTCCGCGTCTCCCACCACTCGACCCCCCTCCCACCCCCGCGGCCAGACCGCCGCCTCGGCGAGCGATCTTTCTTTTATTCCTTGTCGTTCGTCATTGTTATTTATTTCATCGCTGTTGCAAATACAAATGCTCCCCCCGCCCACACTACATTCTGCCCATTACCATACGAATCTCGTTATCGTTTGTTATTAATATTTCTCCTATTATCATTAGACTTTGTAATGCACGAATCTTAGTTGAAAAGAGCCATTTTTACTCGTTCGAGTCCGCTGAAAATTTTATCGCCCAGTCATTGCCCTTTCACTGCAAAATTTTATACAGTTTTGTATTGCAAAGGGCATTATTCTCCGATAAAAAATGGCAAATAAATTCTTACGAGAGAGAAGAATGGAGATACTGATTTACTTTATGTTTTGGCGCATTAATCTGTGTAAGCGTGTACATGCTAACGCGATAACCCAGCGCAATAAAATGTGTATGGCCAGGGCGTTATTGAAGCCCATTTGTTGACTTTGTAACAATGAGAATTATTGTATTTCATAAAGAAGTGCATTTAACCGGCCTCTGCAATAATAATAATAATAATAATAATGTTTAATACCCAATGTGAAATATACAAGTGAGAAATTGCGACGCTACGTCCCACGAACCTCTTGAGACGGGCTTTGATTGACAAGGCGACACTTTAATGAAAATCATTATGCCGTTTTTCATTAAATGGTATAAGAATTTCTGTTATAACTTTGGTGATCGCGCGCATCAACCAATATCGAAGGCTTTCCTACGAATTCACTCTGCCAATCAATAGTCACTCGATACTTTAATAAAATAAGGAGATTGTCGAGGTGCCATGCGGCAGGCAAAGGGTCCACGATATAGCATCGCAGCCCCATTGTCTTAACATTATTCGCCCCCCCCCACCGCTGCCTTATATCCTCCCACCTAAGCTCGCACTGCCATTTACCTTCGCCATATTATTCATCGCCGTTAATTATTCCGCGCGACAAGAGCTATATACGCTTTCCGCTTGGAGGGCGCAGATAAATTTAACACCCTCATTATACGCATTTAACAATTTACTCGGGAAAAATGCCTCCCGGGCACCCCCTCCCCCCCTTGGGGATAAATCCGCGCCCTCGTAATTCATCTCGCCGTGCGCGAGAACCCGGCGCCAAGCGATTTAACGGCACATTCGCGCACTCGCGCCGCCGATAATTCGCCCTTCCGGAACGAGTCGACTCGCGTTTGGCCGGAAGAAGCCAAGCCGGACGAGGCCCCAACATTATTCTCGCCCTACAGGGGCCCACGAGCTTATCGGACGGCCAGGCAAACTGAAAGCGAGCCTCGAGGGCGCGGATTCGCGACGAAAAATTCGCTCGATCGGGACATGGAGGCGACGACAATAGGGAGTCGAAGGTCAGGTATTTCGCTGATAGCCGCGACAACGATCGATATTAGGAATTTAAAGGAATAATGAGGAGCAGCCCCCGCTCGCTCTTTTTCTGCTCAGTTTATCTCCGCCTCATTATTGATTGACCCTCTTCCTCCACCAATGACTTACTCTCTAATTACGGCAATACTTTGTAATTGCTATGCATGAAGTATACTTCTTATGGCAAATTATTAAGTATAAGAACAAAAGGACAGAGAGAGAAAGAAAATCAAGGAAAGTACAAAGGACATTTCCACTAGGCTACGCGCTATCTATTCACGATACAAGCTGCAATAAATATATTTATAATGTAATAAACGCGTCGCAAATCTTTAATTGCCAATGAACGAATGTAAATGCACAATTATTATTAATTGTGGTAGGCGTGCAAATTAATAATCCATGAGTTAAGGGCGCAATGTTATTAGAGGAATAATGTCCGAGCATAGTCATCGGGACTATTTTATCCAAGCTATTTACTTTAGTTTGTCGCAGTTGTTGTTTGTCCCAGTCTCCCCCCCCGAGACGCAGAAAAATAATGAGTAAATAAGGGGGGGGAGAGGTAGAAGAGAGAGAGGGGAATGGAGCGGAGGAATATCGGCAGGCAGCAATATAGACTTGGGCTTGATTTCCCGATAACCTTAGCGAGGACGGAGGGAAAGTCAATAGAGGCGAATTAGCGAGGAGAGGAGGATCTCGGATAGCGAGACGGGCAGTTGGGGCTCACGCTGACGGAGCGAAAACTCGAATCCACCGGAGCCCAACGCACACTGTTTTCCCAATGTCCAAGGAGCAGGCGATAAAAATAACTCGCGTGAAAATTGCCGAGGCTCGCGGAATGCCATCTTTAAGCGAGGGCAATGGCGCCTTACAGACACTGAGCCGCGCGCGCTGACGCGAAAGAACCAAGAGGATCAAGTTCTGAAATGTCGTGGAAGCGATGCAGGTGTCGTCGTCGGGGAGGCGGCCAACTTCTCTTCCCATCTTTTCCCACGTGCAGAGTCGGAGAGTGTGGCCTCGATTATTTTATATGCCGAATTCCATTACCAAGGTAATTATCGACGAGGCTGCTAAGGTGCTAAGGACCTGAGATATTATTCGAGGCCGATGGAATTTCGCTGGGCGGGAGGGACGGGGGGGGCGCAATTGGTGGGCAAAAAAAAAGAGATGAGAATAAGGCGACGTAAGCAGCTGCCTTGGCGTGCTCGAGTAGTTTTTCGAGTCAAAGTGCCACTGAAATTCGCCGTCAGCAGTCTTATAAACAGCATCTTTGCTCTCGGCGCGAACAGTCGGTCTGCTTATCAAATAACAACGCCACCAGTTAATAAGGATTTATCGTATTAACAATGTTGGCTCGGGCAATTTATGCCCCCTCCTGGAAGAGGAAGGGGGTATATGCCATTAGCGTAGAAACACATCGGTTTCATTACTTGGCCTACCTCTCTATTTGCACTGATTAGCTTCTTGATAAAGAAGGCGCTTTCAATTAATTTGGCGCTGATACTCCGGTTCTCGCAACTTTTATAAAAGGGAGCATTAAGCCCCGCACAAAGTAATTTAACGGATCAAAGTGTAATTCCTTAACAATGATCACTAAACTTGTTTGTTAGCCGGCCGAGTAAGTATTAATTTACTCGGTAGCTCGGTAGTACTTAATCCCGAATTGGATAAAAGCACTTGGAATCGACCATTTGCTACGAAAGTTTCGACCAATCAGTGCCGACATTACCATGCTAATCGCCAATAAAATACCGAGAGACATCCGGTCGTGATTACAAATTGCCATTGGCGACGGGATAATTAGTGGTATTGATTGATAAGGCCATAATAATTGCGAGCGGGTGGCAATGCAATCGCTCACGATTATTTGAGTATTCGAATATCCTTTGTCTAATTACTCCAATTTAATGAATGGAGGAACACGCCTTCTCGCTACATCCTTAAAATAAAATGCGCATACGCGTTGGGCAAAATTATTAAAGCGGAATGCGCGATGATTCAATGCTTAAGAGAGACCACATGTTCAAATTAACTTTCGCGTGTATCTTGCAATTTAAATAATTGAGCGTCATTGTAGGCAATCAGCATTTGAGATTTCTTGAAATAGTGCAATCTGTTATTCGTCAAAGCGCAAAATGCATCGAATAAACATAGCATTTTCAATTCCTCCCCCCCCCTCCCAAACAAACTTAACTCACTGCCCTTACCTATAAAATGTGTAATAAATAAATCCATTACTTCCAGCGCATTGTTAGATAATCGAATGAGTATGGGATGGAATTGTTTATTCGTGCGATTGATGTTAGCATCCAGCTTGGCACGCATCGGTATCTTGCGCTACATAAATGCAATTCAATTGCAAAAAAAAAAAAACGAATGAAATGCGGATTATTGAAGAGGGAATGAAATAAAATTTCGCCAGTGTGTGCCTTACTCGATACTTCTTGTAATATGAATGAACATTACACGAATATGACGTGAAATTTTATTATTTCTTTCGTAATTTTAGTAAGCCATAAGTCTCACTCAAAAACAAGAATATCTCGCATAATTCATTTTTTTCATGATACATTCAACGATGAATTGTTGTATGTTACAAAAAATTAGCAGTTGTGTTCATTAGCTTTGCGGTGATTCATTACGCATAATTTTACTCGACGTGGTACGCCTAATACATAAATGTAGTAAACTCACGAAATCTACGAATCTAAGGAAGTGTTTATTAATTTATTATTTTCTTTAAGATAAATAATATGACAATGCCTCGTGGCTTGTTAAAATCACCTTTGGAAAGGCACTATTTACCACTGTTTTTTCTATTGTTCGTTGATAAAATTATCCAATTAATAGCAGCATACGTGCATATATTACAAGTCAATCGTAATAATAAAATATTTATCACGAATAAGACTAGGAAAAGAGAATGCAATTATCATTTATTGATTTATTTTATACTTTAATTTTTCTTTATCGCTTGTTTTTTTTTTGTGCTTTATTCACTATGCTTTAAGCTGTCAAATCTCATTCCCAACATAAATCTACTCGCACACATCTCCGTAATTCGGTTTTATGTAAGTAGCCATATTTATTTATATATATATGTATTTGATTAAATTTTAGTCGCAGAATATCGACTTTGAGAATAGCGAGATTGGCGATTGCGGTCAAGTTTCAATTTCCAAAATTTCACAAACACCGCAGCTCGACCGCAACTCACTGCCTACAATAAACACCGCTCAACATGAATAATTGCCCACTCGAATATTGCTGGTACACTCAACAATAAGGTTTTATCTCAGCGCAACCCATGATGATCGAGATGATCGAGATGACACGAGAATCTTGGAAGGCAATGCCGAACGCAGCCTAAAGCGCCAGTAAAGGCTGAATAATTTGGTAACCAACGTAACCCGACTGTCAAAGATCGCCTGTCCTCGTCACCGAATTTCCCAATCCCGATTGCACCGGAGTGCATGCCTATGATGCATGCCGGATTAGTGTATTCCGTTGGCTTAATAAAATAAAAAGACAGCCCCGTGGACTTTTCACTCGGCGTGCGACGATACGACAATTCGGCCCCGACAGACAAAGAAGCCCGATGGCTGAATCGAGGCAGGAATAACTTTATCCCGAGCCCCTTAGCAGCTCGGCATGTAAATATAACCGCGGCAAGTACCTGGGGCCGCGCTTCCTGGAAGTTTACTGCACCTCAAAGCCACTTCATCGCGCTCTCTTCATTTTACGAGGCATCTTGATATCCAGGAGTAAACTTTTTCGGCCAGGCGGCTTGGCCGAGCGATGCGCGCGCACCCTAACGAGAGCATTAAAGCGAAAGAGCATCGAAGATTGGGGGGGAGCCTGGGGGCTCTAAAGGAGGGCCCGAGGCCGCGAGTCCGACGAAATTATGCTCGAAATTATTGCTCAGCCTAATGGCTCACACGACCCGAACAAAGAAGAAAAATCGTGATGCTGGAGCTGCGCTACAGCCCAAATAGACGACAAAGGTTATCTTCCCGGAGACGCGGGCCATTGACGACTTGTTGTCGCTGCATCCGTCAGAAATTTCTCCCCCCTCCGCCCCCTCGATCCGAATGGCCCATCAAAATCTACACCGACGCTCAAAACCTAAAGATCTTCAAGATGTTCCCGCACTGCATTCGCTCCCTCTTTTCATCTTCCTCCCTTTATATACATATACATATACGTCTCTCTCTCTCTCTCTCTCTCTCTCGCTCGTCGCTTGCACACATCGCCGCGCGCTCATTTTTATCGATTGTTAAACTTTGCGCACTGAACGAATAAAGTCTGACGCTGCCCTTACCTTGCGCATACGCAAATATACTCGCAAACGTTTATATGTGCGCCGAGGGAATTTTATATCACGAATGAGCTCCCGTGTAGCGAGCAGATGTAGAGATGGACAATAACTCTAAAAATCCGATTGAGCATTTTTAAGACTTAAAATATAATGATAAGCATTGAATGGCATTTCGAGGGTTAATTGAGTCTATTAAACGAAATGGGAGAATGAAGCATTCAAAATGGCAATGGAATTTCTCATATAAATTTGCGTCCCGGGTGAATCGTCTCAAAGAATAAAGCAGCTTTACAACTTCAATACCAAATCATTGCATTATTACTTAATCGACACAACTTCTCTTGTTGCAAAGATATTTAAACTCTGTATATCCAATTAGCTATCACGTTTGGCCTCCGCTGGTCACAATCCGTTGTAATTATTTATCAATCAAAATTTCCTCAACAATCATTGATAGGGCAAATTTCTCGAGCGGTAAATATATTTTGCCTTCCTATTTCCCTTCATCCGTGGATGCAAAAATATTCTAAATCATTCGCTCGACATTCGTTGTTCCTTTTATTGACTCTAGTTATAATGCTTTTCTAACGCGATAAAAGATAATTATGTGCATTCGTCAGCGCAAGCAATAAAGTGACTGGAATAATAATTATTACAAATTTTCATAATTCAATATATTTGTTTGCTTGGCTAAAGATTTTTTCCTTTTCTTCTGCTTCTCTTCGCGTGATTAATCGATGCGAATGAATGAAAAATTTGACGCAATACAATATTGCGAAAAAGATTCTTACGTGACTTTTTGTTAGACTCAGTTATGCCTTATTTTATATGTATATATGTTGTTATGCAAGCAAGCCTTTTATCATAATTTATTTACGATAAATTATTATTATTGTTTTTTTTTGTGTTTATGTTTTATAAGGTAGTTATAAGTCACGAGATGTTAAATGATGGATTTCTAATTACACAAGACATTCATTAGAAAGTTATAAACTGTCTTTGCTAGAAGCGATTTTCCGCTAGATGGAAAACAGAATGGAAAAAATAGAACGTAAAGGATTAACGAGAGGCCTTATAAAACATAAATTTATTATGAAATAAAAAGATTTTAAGATCCATTTTCAGACTCACTCATAATAAATAACACTTTACGGTATTTACAATGATAATGATAATGATAATGACAATGATAATAATAATAATAATAAGAAGAAGAAGAATTTACAATTTCAATTTTGAAGCGCAGTTTAATGGGCTTATTATTATTATTATTATTATTATTATTATTATTATTATTAGGCCACATCCTTTCGCAAAGTGCAAAAACGGTTCTATAAACAGTGAAATTGAGGGCGAAATTCCGCGACGCTCCTCCTCCTCCCCCCCCAACAAAAACAAGAAGAAGAGAAGCACCGTCGCATGCATCACTATGCTAATACTCATAACTTCCATGGGATTGCAATTATGATCATCGATCGATCCAATTCCCCTCATTATCCCACCTAATATTGAATATGAAAGCTCGGGCGCAATATCAATACGAATACCGGGGCTTTCGAGAACGATTAAACATATTTCACGAGAGAGTTAAGCGCCGCTTACCCAACGCCAGCCCCATTATTTCCAATTGGAAATATGTTTACTCGCCGCGAATGCCCGCTTCATCTGACATTTACATACGAGCCTAATGCGCCCAGCCTCACAAACATCACGCTTCCGACGCGGACAAAAAAAAAGACTCACTCACACATGCCTCACCA
>JAPYYT010002901.1:0-18384 GCA_030522565.1 Ceratosolen corneri | reverse complement strand
CACCCCCACCACCACCACCACCACCACCACCACCACCACCACCACCACCACCACCACCACCACCACCACCACAACCACCGCCGCCGCCGCCGTCGCCGCCGTTGTCGTCGTCGCTGTTACGAACTGGCACTCGTTCCAGCGCGTAATTGCAAACTCCTGACCTTAACCTTCCGCGAGGCGATTAAAGCATCGCCATTACTACTTGTTCGCATGCGCTGCGCTTCTATGCCGAGGTGGAAGTTTTTTCAGCGATACACCTCGGGCCACTAAGACTCGCTGCGTCGTTTGTCTTTTTTCGGAGGCCGCGCCATTATCCTTTGCCGACGGACTTTGCCACTCAACCTAACCGAGCAGCCTCGCTTTACAAATCCAGCTTCTCGAAATTATCGATTAACGCATTTTTAGCCCGTGCTAATATTATATGCCCGTTGCTTAATGCAATATATGCGGTAGCCTTTATTTCATCGATTTCTTTGGCGTCTAAGCTTCGAGTTACGGTGAAATAAAATACTAATCTAATGAATATAATATCTGCCGACGTTTTGCAGATCCAGCTGTCACTTTATTATGCATGTGTTTTCGAGGAACAGGCTTCTCCGCGAGGATTACGAAAGTCCGTCGATCCACAATAACCAGAAGGAAGGCAAACTTTTTAAATCCCACCAAGGCGATTACAAAAATAACGATTAAACTTAATGACCTATAATAAAAACGCTGGCATTGTATAAAGATGAAAATTAAGAGGAAGAAAAAGGAGGGAGAGAGAGAGAGAGGAGTATTGTAGTGTTACTGTCAGTGAAAAGGTGAAACTAATAAAAGCGTAATTATTTTCTTCTTCTTCTTCCTCTTCTTCTTCTTCTTCTTCCTCTTCTTCTTCTTCTTCCTCTTCCTCTTCTTCTTCTTCTATGCAATGCATTACATAAAGCCAGCTAATTGTAATGAAAGCGTTGGCTTACTCGCGAAGCTTCTACGACGACGAATTTTCCGATTAATAATCCATAAGTGACAAAGGAGGTGATAAATTTCCTCGAGCAGAGAAGAACACGGACTACGAAGCATAAAGTATGCTCCACGCAACAAAGGACGCGGAAGATCGCAGTCGGCAGCTGCATTTTTTCCCCCGATTAAATTGTGCACCGCGAGTCAAAGCGATAATCATTGTTTTATGGAGAGGAACGGCTCCCTCCCGACCATTAGAGTCGCAGGGACTGGCAAGCAGAGGATTATTAGTTGAAAGACGCCTAGATACGGGTAGATAAACGAGCTGGCATCCCAAGCCTCGGAAGAATGCCACGAGTACCTGAGCTATGGGACGTAACGATGCGGTAATTACGCACTTTCTTCGATAATCGATAAGCGCGACAGGCTGGCGATTGCCTCGGTAGGTGCAAGCCAAGTCGCGCACTCGCCAGCACACGAAAGCTACACGAAAGCTACACGAAAGCAAGGGGCGGTTGAGGCCGAATAGAGAAAGGGCGAACGAAATGCCTCGGCATAAAGGTTGCACTCTTACGAGCGCGCGCGCATGCACGCTCACCAACACAGAGGCGCAGGCACGCGGAGTATCTTAGAGGACGTCTCGACCTCGACTCTCCGTGTGCCGCAGTTCGCCCCGTCCTCGTCCTCATCTTGTCAGCTGCATCTACGAAACTTGTTCGCAGCCTTCGCCGCGCACTCTTGGCCCAAGATCACGCTCGCTCACCAACACATTGCCAGTCGGGCACAAAGGCAACGCCAGCAACGCCAGCAACGCCAGAAGCAGCAGCAGCAGCAGCAGCAGCAGCCCTCCCTCCTATTCGACATGCACCCCGAGACCTGTTTTACTTTAGACTCTTAACGCACGATAACGCTAAGCCTCTCCTCTTACGCAACTCCCTTCCCCCCACCCCCCTTTCGGTCCGCTAACGCACGCTCGCCTATCTGCCTAGGCGCGCTCTAAAACTAGTCGGCCCACTCGGCCATTTCAAGTCCCGATCATTATTGCCACGACCAGTCCCACCAGCAGCCCTTTTAATTCGAGTAGCGCTCGTTTGTTCAACTGGCGTGCCAGCTGAGCTTCCTCCTATCGCCCAGCGGATCGATGCATCCGCGCTAAGAGAGCCCTCGCCCTGTCCTTAAATAATAAAGGACATTTGGGATGAGGAGGAGGCTGGCTAACGGTTGGAGCCCGATAATCACTGGCATTCGCCTATAAATGCTGGAAAGTGGGCCGCCTGGCCTCCCCGAGCAACTTTAAATTGCAAAATTGAGTTCGGGGCAACTTTCTAGCCCGCCAGGGGCCTCCCACCTCCTCCCACCTCCCACCGTATCGCCGCACCTGATCAATGCTAATCTCGTGGCAGATTCGTAAAGTCGGCGGGGAGGGTGGTGGTGGGAGGAGCGGGAAACCTCGCGCTTGAATATTCAAGGGATATGCCGGCGCACGATCCGATAATTCCGATAATTCGCGAGGGCCGAGGTCTAGCCATGGCGCGGTACATTAGCGGCGATAGCGAAGGTAGTCGTCCCCGGGGCCTCGTCGTCCTCGTCCGCGCACGTGCGCGAAATCGCGGACCCCGGCTAATGGACGTGGGACGATATTAGCAGGCGATGCGCGTCCTCGGGAGAGCCGAGTCGGCGGCCATATACGCCCGGAAAGAGTCGCAGGTTGCGTTTGCTCGGTAGACGGTTAGGTGGTGAAAAAGGCCGGCGGCCGAGGGACTTTACTTGCCATTAGCCGTTTTTGTTTCACATTGCCACGGGATATTCGATGCAGGACGAGCGGCTAAGAATATTTGGTGCCCAACTTTTGTGCTGGGAGCTCGATTTTTACGGAGAGTGAGTGCGAGTGGCGTAGTCTCGAGGCTTCGAGGCTTCGTCGAATGGTCGCGTTACGTTGACAAATGGTCGGTCGTTGGTAGGGGCGAGGTGAGGGGGAGGAAAAAGTTTTTCCGAGAAAGCTGCGCTTGAGAAGCAATTCTTTCGGGCATTCGATAATTGTGCCGTACAAGTTGTCGTCCCATTCCGTTCGCTCGCTTATATTAAATAGCTGAAATTAATATTTATAGCCTCCCAATGAAATGGCATTTCGATGTAATGGAATGAGCTTACGTAATAACGCCAAGTCGAAGCATACTTTATGCCGCGTGCTTGCGCGTATTTGCATAAATTTAGCTCGGACGTTTTCGCGATATTTTTAATATTTGCGCGATAATGTTTGTTATTGATAATTGGGGCCAAAAAATTTGCCGAAGCCATAAATTGCAGGCATAACCCTTAACGAGGACTCGCCGGGACTCGTGCATTCTTACATAATTGCGTAATTACGTAGACAGTAGATTGTTTCTCAATGCTATAATTGTCTAATCCGTAAATTGACTTTGGCGTGCATTATTACGCTTGCATTACCTATCCTTTTATGCCATTAAATATCTCAGCCATTTGAATTTAATGCTATAAATTAAATTCTCGAAGAAAGGTGCGGTTGGGGTGGGGGAGCGGGAGCGGGGGCACGGTCGTATATTATAACTGTAGATACAATTATTTAACAATTAAGATGTTTAAATCTCGCCGAAAATATGAAGATTAAATGGCGTTTTCATAAATTCATAAATTAGCCGCACTAAGCCGTAAATGTCATTAAACGCGTGATTCATCTTTCGTATATAACGTCGGTGTCGTGTTTTGCTCGGCTTTCCTAAAGTTTCGTTTTTAAAGTTGCCTCGTTATGCATTCATAATCAGGTTACGTCCTTAAGGTGGGAGCATTTTGTTAATTTAATTGGAAACATCAGTCGGCGCGGGCCATCGGCCACTTATTTATTAGCAAGTGTAACTTAAGGGCCGGCCAAAGTATAAAGTTTCCGTCCTCAATTAATTCTAATGCCATTTCGAAACCTCCTCGATTTTGTATTTAGCTTGTTGGGACTGCCGATTAATCATATCCAATACAGCTTAATGTACTGGAGCGAGGCAGTAAAAAGAATAGACTACCAAATTACTCATTCGGTCGACTAACCATTAAGCTTTTTCCTTGGCTCATTCTCTTAAAGATCCACTCCATAACTGTTTTTGTCATTCTGGAAGTGGAATTTCAATTTAATAGATTCGGCGTGCGTGCGGTATAAAGAAGTTTTTAAAGGAGACTTGGGCGCGCGTGCGCGCATATATTAATGGCCAATTGAAGCGTATTTGTGGTTCATTTCAATTATTAACAAATGGCTTAAGCATTCTAATAAGAGAATTACTTTTTCAAAGAAATTATTTACTAGTTTTGTTCCTCTACTGCATCAATTATGTTTGAATTTATCATTGAATAAAAGCACTTTTCTTTATGAACCCATTGAAATAAATCTTTTTTATGCTTACTATACTTTATTTTCGTTATCTTTTTTTTTTTTTTGTTTTTGTTTTTCATTGTATCTTCCATTACAAATATACGTAGTATAGAGTCATAAATTGCAAGAGTCACACCTAATTACCTACGGAATAATTATTATGCACAAAATAGTTTGCTGATCTTGCTATTTTTCTTCAAATAATTGTGCATAATAAATGGCAAATATTTCCTCAAACTCAAACAATTACTGTATGTAAGTACTTAAAATGCCTTCCTTTTAAGTGACCAGAAAATTAATATCTATCCAGTCGCATCTCATTGCTCGCCTCACCAAAAAGGTAACCCCTTCTGCCTACAAATCATAAATAACGACGAAACATCCCTTATTTCTCTCAACTTGATAATTAATATCGAGTGCATAAGTATCGTAATGGAATTTGCACGGAAGATATACTGCCATCTTTCTGTAGGGCATTACCATTCCTAGAATATAGAATGTCGTGGCGCGGCGATTTCACAATAAAAAACGCTCGCTCCCTTTTATTTTCACAAAAATAAGTGCCCCGTTGTGATATTCACATACGTATGCATATATATGTGTGTGTGGGTGCGCGTGCGTGTGTGTACGACGCCCTCAACGTCGTGCGCATTTCGCGAATGCCGAATAGATATTTGCAGTATTACGCATTTGTACTTCAACCACGAGGCAATGGGAAAAAAGTAAAGGGAACGAACTAACTAATCGTAACTCTCGTTGCCACAACCTCGATAAAACCTCCCAGCAATTTGCTAATGTATAGCCTTTCTTTTGAAATGTGTACTGCCTCCGCATTGGCTGAAATTTTCGTCCGTCTGAGTCCCTACGCTTTCCTCATTTGCAGTCTGCAGCGTTGACGCGCTTTTATCTCCTCTTTGTCTTGCTCCTATCTTGCCGCCTTGCCCGCACTTTCTCCACCCAGCGAGTCTAAACTCTCTTTGAATTATCCCGAGACGCGCGAGCCTCCTAGCCTACGCGTTCATTTCCCTCTTTTTTTCTCTTTGTCTCCCTTCCCTCATTTCAACCTCGCATTCATTTCATTTCACACACATCGCCTCCCTTCTATATGTCGCCCATCTATAAGTCGTCCCATAAGCGCGCGCTACTTCCGGCCAAATCGAACGGAATATTTTTTACGCCACGACAAGTTATCGGCGAGAGAGATTTCGCAAGGAGCGGCGAACGCGCGACCGTTTTCCTCTTGCTGCTATTTTTATAAGCTAGTCACTTCAAATGTGGCATGAGATACGAGTGCGCGCTTAACGTTATAACTTTTTGCAGTGATAAAGAATTTCACTGCTAAAGTTTCGATCGTAAAGCTGGCGAACGAGTTGCGAATTCCGCAATGCGTGTGCGCCTTATAATATTATTGCGGGGCGGCGAATATTCTTGCGCTTCCTCGCTCCCGCGAGTTTATTAATATTGCGCGAGCCCCAAGCTTAGGAATCCCGCTCTCATAATAATAAATGCGATTAGCTTATCGAGACGGATGCCTAATTCCCGCAGATTTATATGGGCAAATAGAGGCGGGAGTGGCCTTTGTCACGGCCATTGTTCGCGCGAGAGCTTGGAAAACATTTAATACATATAATGTCCGAGGACGCTTATTTATTACATCGCGGCCAAAAGCCAGTGCAATCGCTAGCGCCCGCTCCCATTCTACAACAATATAAAACAATATAATAATAATCCAATAGATATTGTCAATGGGGCTAAGACAGCAGCGTGTCGCTCGACGAAATAAAATAAATGCCAAACGCGAGCAGCCGATGTCACTTTAATATATCGCTTTTTAACATAATACTTGTGCGCCTCGGCTGAAGTATAAGAGGGCCGAGGATTGATTTACATCGACAAGCTGCTTATATTTATTTGCCTCGTAGTTATCGAGGGAAAAAGAAATCCATATTAAACTGTCATTTAAACATGAATAAGAGGGTATTATTATTATTATGGGGGGCGGCTAGGTGCAGCGGCAGTAATATCGAAGGCATGTGGGGGGCTTTGAGGTTGGGAGGGCATTGGAGAGAGAAAAATATCGAAAATCCGAAACCTATTGGGAGAGGAGACGGAAATGCGGTGTGGCATGTACGCGAGAGGGAGAGGGCGAGGCGACGGCGAGGGCACTAGCGCCGGATGAGGAGGACGGCGAGGAGAAGCCAGCAGCGCCAGAGACGGGAACGAACGAAGGAGGCGGAGGACGAGGAGGAGGACGAGGAGGAGGACGAGGAGGAGGAGGAGGACGAGGAGGAGGAGGAGGAGGAGGATGAGGAGGACGAGGAGGAGGAGGTGGAGGAGGTGGAGGTGGAGGAAGGTACCTGGCGCGTCGAAAGTTCGGTCCTGCACCCGATATGCGCTTCGGGCCGCTTCGGGGGCTCGTTGCGATCGGTATTGCCGTACGTGCGGCATTGCGCAAGAGCATTCACCCCGCTCAATACTCGGCAGTAGAAGCTGCATTAGAAGCAGCAGCAGCAGCACCAGCAGCAGCACTAGCAACAGCACCAGCAGCACCAGCAACAGTAGCAACAGCAGCAGCACGAGGAGGCAGTGGCAACAGCACCGGTTAACCAGCCAACCGAGCACCATTACTGAAATGCCTCTTAAATCCTCCCACACTTTATGCTCGCTCGGAGCACAGCATCCATATGCATGGGCGAGGAGAGCCTCCAAAGCAGCGCAGCCCTCCTTCCTTTATTCTCATTTTTGATGGCTTGAATTAGAGTTTTCCATTTGACGAAGGCGACGACGCCAAGGGAATGGGCGATGCGCCCGGGCTTTTATCATTCAATTATAATCGGCCGAGCGATGCCATTATTATTTTACGACTGTGAGCATCGTTTTTCTGTTTGATTAGTAATTTCGGCGTGGCGGCAGCGGGCGCCGGGTAACTTGATTGTTGTAATCATAGCGCGGCGCCGCCGACTAAATTGAATGAGAATTTGCAAATGCGAATCAGGACGGGTATTTGGAGGTACGTGCCATGCCCAACCACATTACCAATAATGCGCCTCAATAATCATGCACGGGGCAACGTTTTTCCTGCCCTCGGCCGCAATCACACGTCGCTCTGCGTTATTATATATATATATATATATATATATGTGTGTGTATAGCGAGTAGCCGAAAATATGTTAATTCTGCAAGTCAACGTTATTCACAGATGCATAAGTAATCTAATTGCATTGAAAAATGAAAAGTCAATATTATATGTTGGCATTAATAAAAATGTCGAATGGCTTGGTTATAAATTGTAATCCAAAAGTTGGTGTAAGCTTTCTGAGCGGAGGACAATCATAGATTCATAAAGTGAGGTTAATTGTCTAATTCAGTCGACTTGATATTAAAATCAATATTATTGCTGCGAGCAGAGGATTGGGAAATTTTGCAATTGAATATATATTTTTTATTCCCTCATGCAGATACCTTAATTTACTGTTTACGTCGCAGCCGTAACGTCTCATTTTAATAAGCATTTTTTTAAATTAAATTTCCAGCGCGTATCCTTGATCCGTTTTTAAGCATTTTTAACGATATTTTTTTATTATTATTTTTTAACGACGCGCTTTTTGCCGGGAATGAATAAAATTATACGTAAAATCGTTGCTTTTTGTCGGGAATTAATTATTTGACTGTTAAAAGTTTTATGAAATTTCCTTGATAAAATGTTATTGAAGTGTACATGATCGTTTAAGTGCTATCGTTAAATTAAATCTTTTTCTCTCTCGTTAATTAGAGTCATTTAATTGTGTACGGTTGAAAATGCAGATCGCACGTTGAAAATATTTCAGGTCCCTTTATGGAGGAGTAGCGTTTTATTTTACCGAAAAACGCCTCGTGTCAATTATATTTGCGCCGCGCAAATTGTACCAATTACCTTCGACTTGCGCTAATCAATTAATCCAATGCAGTTTCTATTATCTAATGCCGTCGCTTTAGCCAAGTTCGCAAGCATTTAAGCAACGTTTGCTTTATGAATTTCCGCATTAATCGCTTACATTATTCAATGAGTCGATGGATTTCGTATTGCATTCATTACCGAGATTGAAATTTAAATATTACGCATTAATAAGCCGAGGATATCCAATTCAATTTTATATTGAAAATAGCTTACCGCGGGGTGAAGAAACATAAAATATTTAAAATAACATACTTATCGAGTGGAAATGTATGGGAGTTTTGTTGAAAATACATGCAATTTCGCTAGAAATAAGCATATCTCGAAAGTTTTAAAGATTTCTGTCCATTATTGAACTCGAAGGAAATTCTTGCATATTTCGCAAAGTCCTCAATCTCAAATTCATCAAATCTTTTTTCCATTTAAAAACTTGCCCATAGAACTCGGCAACAGGCATTAATTCAGGCGGATCCGTAGGCGATGCTGTTGGCTCGCCAAAAATCGATTACTGAGCTCGTTAAGTATGATTTTAATTCTGTGCGCACATTTCCCCTTCAGCCTTATTCTCTGTTTCTGTCTCTCTCCCTCTCTCTCTCTTTCTGTCTTTCTCTCTTCTCTTCTCTCCCTCTTCTCTTCCTATTTTCTCCCTCTTCTCTCCCACTTCTCTCCCTCTTTTCTCTCTCTCTCTCTCTCTCTCTCTCTCTCTCTCTCTCTCCTTCCCTCTATCTATCTATCTATCTGTCTTCTCTCTTTCCGCGCTCTACCGTTCGTTCATCCGACGAATAGCTCGGCGTTAGCGCCTTTACCACGTCTCCCGCCCTTCCTCCCTCTCCCTCTCTCTCTCGTTTTGTGCAATTACAGTAGGTGCTCACACACACACACAGGCCTGCATTTAGCCTGCAGCTCGCATTGCGAGACTCGCTGCTGCCTCTCAGACAATTAAGATACGCCGACTTGGAGTCTGCGTTAGCGCTCGCCAGGGGAAAGTGACTCGGAAACTTTTTGAGTGAAACTGCAGCAATGACCCGCTGGGGACTCGTCTGTCGAGTCATTCTTGCTCCGCGCAAGCAAGACTTAAGGTCACGATGAAGATAGGGATGATAAAAGCTAGGAAGGATCGAAAAACTTGACGGAGGGGAGTAACCGACCAATGCCTGTGCTCGCCTCTGATGATATTCAGGCCGATCAGTCTCATTATTTTAATGCGATTCTGTCGTAAACTGAAAATTTACAAGTCCCGGGGTTAAAAACCTCGGTTGCCAAGTTAAAATCTTAATCGAGGGATTCGGTTAATATTGGGAGTGAGCTGCCGCTAACCCACTTATAATGCTTATACAACAAATTTTAGAAATAATTCATGGGCCTCTATTGCCTTATGCTGCATTCACATTTATATTTCGATATTAAGGTAAGGAAAAACTTGGAATATCATAGTCTGACGTCGTAATCGGGGTCTGAACACATGACGTTAATTGAGTTTGCGCTTAAAACTGTAGACAAACCCATTCCAGTATTCTTTCTGCAATGACTATTTTTTGTCTTACGCATTTGATTCAGTACTTTACCTATCGAAGCAAAAATTCCAAAGTCTAAAATACTATTACCTTTAATTGTCGTATGTTCCTTTCAATATGCGAATAGTTTTGTTGGACATTAATAAAGTTTATCAATCGCAATCGTGCTAACATTTGACAATTGCGAATAGAGTATCTTATTCCGATAATAATCTCTTATTCAAATAATAATCTTTTCCCCCATTGTAATGGACTCCCATAAAAAAACAAAAAAACAAAATAAACAAAAAAAAGCTATTTGCTCATTTTCGTTGCATTATTTGGAGCGACTTGACAAAGGCTCCCAATAATAAACACGCTCGGTATATAAAGGAAGGAAAGCCGGCCACAATTGCCGAGGCTTGGCCGGGGCTACTCTCTTTTAATTGTCCGGGGGATTAGTTTCCCACAAAATAAGCACAATTGGAATATCGGCGACAAGTTGAGAAACGCACACGTAACATTAGCCGATGAAACAAGCCCCGATCGGTAATACGTCACCCCCTCGACAAATTACGCTCGCATCGCATCGCTTTACTATCGGGACAATTTCGAGCACAAACATGAGATGTTGGATGATGGGATCGCGTGGCTATTCCGCGTTGATCGGCCGCTACGTTTTTCCCCCGCTTTTCCCGTCCTCGCGCGCTCCTGCCCTCCCGAGGCTTCGAAAGGCTATCGCATTCCCTCTCGGCCCTTTCATTCCTCGATCACTTTAATACGCACAAGGCCATCCTCGACTGGACGCCCATGCTTTCAACTACGCTCACTTAATCTTGAAATGCTTAGGGGTGCCGACGTCGTCGGCGTTGGCATCCATATAGGGGCTTGAACTTGTTGGGCGAAAGCCCGAGCGACGCATAATGCCGATGTCAGGCGATTATATGATAGGACTCGAGCGGAGGCCCTCATCGCCATTATTATTTCCACCCATCAGAACCAATTTTTTCCATCAACAATTGTGGGTGGCTTGCGTGCGCTGCTTGGGGGTGCGTGAGAATTTCGTGTGGCGGATGAAATTTAGAGAGTGGCGGCGAGTGTGCTTGCACAACACGGGCATTTTAGTCGCTGCAGGAGTGCGGTAATTTCACGTTGCGCTGTTAGAGTTTTTGCCGAGTGCGGGATGATTAAAATCCGCGGATATGGGAGAGGGAGGCGAATTGAAGTAACGTCGGGTTGGAAAATTTATATCGTTCCGAGTTTTTGAATCACACCGAGTTATGGGTATACTCGGCAATAGAGATGATTAAGCCTTCCGAACGATCGTCAATAAACTGGACTATGCTCGGCTATGGCTCTTGAAAGTTATATTCGAGGGCTTTGTATGAAAGCCTTGACTTTCAGCTTCCGTTGGCTTGTCTGGGAATCTAAATAACTGAAAAGCCCCACGCGCGCGTATGTGTGTACAACGCGAGTGGACAATGTACGAAGGAGGCGTAAGTGGCGCCCGTCTGGGTGGGACAGAGACGGAGGCTGAAAATATTTCGGATATAGAGAGGGTTAACTGAAAATTATGTCGCTGTCGCTCCCATTCTTTGAGTCCCATTAGTTTTACAAATGTCTCTCGAGCTCTAAAGCTTTTAAATTCCGGCAAATTAATTTGCATTCGCACAATAGTCTATTGGCGTTACGATGCTTCTGCTGTGCTTTCGGGTGTTTGAAAATTTTCTAAAAATCCGTTCTCGGTAGAGTCGCGAAAGTCGACACTGTCATTAAAATGATAATTTGGATCGATAGTTTATGGTGGCGAATTAGGCTAGCGCGAGTGCGGCTTAATAAAGTCGATTCGAGGATAATGCGCGCAAATGCACTTGTACTCGAGGCTCTCCGTTACACCACAAAATTATTGCACAAATAGCCAGAGAGTGTTTTTTTTTTATCAATTTTGATTGGCCTAAGGTTTATCGAGAATTTGTCGATAAAAATATCGTGTGCATATAATGTGCAGGGCCTGATTTCACGTCGAAAGTGAAGTTATAAGAGAGAGAGAGAGATAATGTGGCCGATATGTAAATATAATGGGACGGTGTGTACGTACGTGCATTACTCCGAGATTTAATACTGTACTTTAGCACTCGACTCTTATAAATCAGCTTACGATACGAATTAACAGTAACTTATTATTCTCAATTATTAAACGTTTTATCGCTGTGTGCGGATTCTTGCGTACAATTTATCAAATCGGCCAATTCAATATCTTGTGTGGAGACTCTGCACTGAGAGCGAGTCAATAAGAATACTGTGTACAAAAAGTAAATTCCGCCTGCCGCTCGAATATTCTTGCATAAAATTGGTTGCCAAAGTAATTTAAGTGCCTCATATATATACACATATATACACATATAGATATAGATATAGATATGTGTGTTATAGCAAACGATCATAGAATTCAGCTATTTACATTCGCACTGCACATACAATTTATTAGCGTATAATTCAAGGCTGAATAAATATAATTCAGCACGAGGAATGCTAATGCTTATTACTATAGCTTTATCAAGTATGTATTTTCCTTCTAAAGTATCAGCTTTTATGTGGCCAACGTATTTGCTGTTTAGACAATATTCTGTCAGTCTTGCGCGCCGAGGCACACGCAACGCTCGAAATTGCCTTGACGGACGTCCAACAATAATAAACTCATGAAATTGAAGGTGTCCTCAAGCACAAAGTGGCAATGATATTGAACGGGATATTATGGTGGGTGGGAGGAGCGTTGGAAATTAGACTGGCATTTAGCGTTACGCAATTCGCGTCGAAGCTGCAAAACTCGCTTCTTCATTCTTCAATCGAGCATCATTAGAAGCGAGATGATTATTGATTATTCGTAAAGGCCGGATAGATCGTTGAAAATTTGCGCCAAGTGCGCGCAAAGTAAAAATTCAAGCTAAATTGTGCAATTGAACGAGAGCCGCGCCTCGACACGTCGTGCGTCTTCCCCAAGTCCAGCAAGTCCGCCTGCCATTTGGAACACTTAAGCTAATACCCGCGGATATTCCTATAGAATCATTTCTCACAATTTTCACAACACACAAGCAATGGGCTTTTCAGTTGCAAATAATTAATGTGTCCGTGTCGCGTCTTTGATGTCAACTACAAAAGCTGCTCGACCGCGATAATGATCAAAGGCGTATTTACCGCGGCAGGTAGATTATTCCGCGCTCCACTGTTTATTAATTACGCAAAAGAAACAAACAGAATGTTCGTGTGTGGCAACGCCGAGGGGTCGAGGCGCTGAAATGCTTACGTCGCTCGTAACCGAAAAGTTCGTTAGGAGCGGACGGTGGCGATGGCGCAGATAGAGGTGGCTCTCCTCCTCGTGCATTTTTAGAGCTCGTTAGACGTTCACCAGGTGAAGGCGATGATGATGGGATACGCGGATTGCTGGGTCTCCGGCATTCTTACGAGTCTTCCTGGGAAATTGCAATGGGCCCGAGGCAACAGACTCGGCATTTTCCTGCAAATGCGAGATTCGAGATCTTGGGCGAGCGATACCCTACTGCAGCCATTACGATCCTCCTCCTCGCTTCCTCGCAGATATCCGCGCTCGCAATAAAAAGACTTGTTGAATATCTTGGGTGGCTAGTCCGAGATCTTCCCACCTTGGTTGAGCAATTGTCACGTTGTGTTGGCATCTCTATTATCTCTAAACATTTTCATATTTTCATAAGCGAACCCGGAGCACTCATTCTTTAGTCGCATAGTGCGTTGAAAGTAAACCTTTACTGCTGAAACCAAGTGACAAGGTATTATTTATCTTTGCCTGTTAATAGTTTTGGGTATTATTTGCTTTACTCGATGCTCTTCCATTTGAAATAAGCCATATTAGATGGATGTTAAAAAATATTCTTCTAAAAAGTGTATATTTCATTCTTGGAGAGAAGAATATTACGCGATTGTATTGGATTATGCTATTATATTCTCATATAATTATGTCCATTGTGTTATTTTTATACTTTTATACTTGTACAACAATATAATGACTAATGTTCTCTTTTTGTATACACGAGTTTGAATATTAATTACATAATTATTTTAATTCTTAGTAGCAGTAGCAGCAGCAGCAGCAGCAGTAGTAGTAGTAGTAGTAGCAGTAGTAGTAGTAGTAGTAGTAGTAGTAGTAATAGTAGTAGCAGTAGTAATAGTAATAGTAGTAGTAGTAGCAGTAGTAGTAGTAGTAGTAGTAGTAGTAGTAGTAGTAGTAGCAGTAGTAATAGTAATAGTAGTAGTAGTAGCATTGGGAAAAAAAAAATAATATAATTAAAGAAAAATAATTTTAAAAAAGTGCATTGCATTAAGTAAATATTTTAGAATTTTTTATTCTAGAATTCTTTAATCTAATAATCTACATCCATCCACATTTAGCTCATGGATTAAAAATTATTTTCATTTTTAGTAAAATTGAGAAAAAAATTATTTTTCACAGTCCTTTAAAAATAATTAATTATTAACAAATTATTGTCAAATAAAGTGTCGTGATGAATTAAAGTTTGAATACAATTGTTATAATAATATCATCATTTTAATTAAAATATTTGAAATTTATTAATCACAGTTTGTACTTTAGATTACTCTTAAATAAATCTCAGATCCTTCAAGTTTCTATGCAATAGAATTGTTCTTATATAAATTGTATTTCACTTTATTACAATATATATATCATAAATATTTTATTATATTAATATATACAATTTTTAAATTCAAATGTAATAATGCAGTAAAGTATATAGTTAATCCTAAATAAATATAAATACTATATAAATAAGATTTATTCTGTGAATTTAAGCAGATGTAGATTTAGTACTTTTCTATGGTTAGATACTATTGACATAGTTGAAAAAACAAAAAAAAAAAAATTTTTCATCCTCTATACATATCATAAAAGTTAATAAAGTAATACGTTTGCATTTATGAAAGGAAGCTGGAATAGTTTTATTTAATTTTTTTTCTTCTTTTTTTTATAAATCGTACTATAGATTATAATCATTAAAAAATTGAATAAAGAGAAAATCAACAATTTTATCACCAGTCTGAATTATGAATTAAATTTGCTTTTGGGTGAGAATTCAAAACAAAAAAAAAAAAAAAAAAAAAAAAAATTTCGCACTAAGTAAAAAATGAAACAAAAAAAAAAAAAAAAAAAAAAAAAAAAAAAAAAAAAAAAAAAAAAAAAAAAACTATATATACATATATAATAGAAATTTTTTTTTTTTTTTGTCAAGCTTTACATATTTTAATGTATTTATTTATACGCATAGGTGCGTTTATGTGCGCGTGCGTATAAATGTTAGATAAACGAGGTGATTCTCTCGCCATTTGCTATGAATAAGCAATGGAGTTGAAGATTGCCAGGACTAGTAGTAATAATCTGTGGAGCTTATAGTTTTTGGAATATTGTAAGATTATTATGGATTTTATAAAACTAGCCACGCTCGAGCAAATGAATATGAATACTTTCGCGAGAGCACCGTTCATTGGGAAAAACAGTTAAATGTAGATTGATATTATTCATGAACTCAATTGCATTTCAATGGTCGTTAGCACTTTAGTTGCATTTTTTTCCCGTACATTTTATTTCGGTTACGAGAGTAAGTAGCGATGTATGGTTAAATGAAAATTTATCGAATGAGTATTCGACGAAAACGGGTCTGGATCTGGATCACGTGTAGTTCGAAGTCATTGGCATACTCGATCGCGCGAATCTGGTTGGTGCTCCAAGACCTTGATCCGCGAATTTCTTATGGCGGCAGGAGCGGCCTCGATCGAGAAATAAAACCGAGAGATCAAAGAGACGGAAAGGGAGGGTGGACGGCGGGCGACGAGGGGTCGACGGGCGGCGGGGGGTGGGGTGGGGCGAGAGAGAGAGAGAGAGGCGAGTGATGGGGGGTGGGGTGGGGTGGGGGGAAGAATCGAGTTTATCAAAAGAGCGAAATCAGAGCCATTTTCGTGGAATCTTTGATGGGAAGAGTTCGGATAGATGTAGCAAAAGATTAAGGGCAGCGAGGGACGCCCGTTTGAGGTCAAAGATGTTATAAATAAATACTAATATCAGCGCAAGGCGTGAACACACTCTGACTACCTACAAAGCCCACATCGATATCAATGTTCCGGCTTCCTTGTCGCTCACGCCCGCTTATTCGGCACTGTGAGACACAAGTGTGGCTATATCGCATCTGACAAATGGCCAACGATATTGGGACCCCAATAGATATCCATCATGCGAAGGAGCTCACATTCACACGCGCGCACCAACTGACGCGGCCACACTGACGCTGCGCGTGCGTGCTCGCGCGTGGCGTATGTGGCTGCGCGTCTACGCGCGTATATAAATGACACGGGAGGGTGAGCCGCGCGCGATTAGTACGCTAGAAATTCTGGTTATCGGCGATGAATTACGATGCGTTTGTGTAACGATGACTCCCTGGAATGTACTTTAATGTCGAATTTAAAACCAAATGTTTGTTCTCCCTTGTCTCGCCAAATTGGAGGCAAATCTTTCATTTCCGCTTCCTCCACCGGGACATCCCGGCACATGCTCAGAGCCGCATCGAGTAGAATTGAAAAGTGTCACCTGCTATTATTTAAATGGATAATGAGCAATTATGATAACGTGCATTTTAACTATTATTCTATTATTGTATTGCGGACTATTATTGTACGGCAAGGTACGATACGTAATTCTCGAAATTTTATTCGAGGTAACGGGCCGTTACGCCGCAAAAAACACGTGGCTAATAAATCGACAATAAAGCTAATCTTAATTAAAGATCTGGCCACCCGCTCACTTCTTTCCTCGATACGTCCAAACGGACGCCCCGGCATAAGTAATTTCGCAATAATACTCTTACGCGGCATTCATCCAGTATTAATACATTATTTGATTTACCTCCGTTGGCTCAGTGACCATACAGAACAATTTCAACCTCGTTTCCGCCCCTAATGCAGAAGCATATTGGCCCCCGAGCATGATAATACCTTTAACTATGTTTGTCATTGGCATAAATAAAAAAAGCCAGGCCACAAAAGGTTAGTCGGGTTTGTTGATTATATCGTATCAGGCCAAACAGCGAGCGTGCGCGTGCGCGAAAATCGATCTAAAATTAGGGCCAGTCAGTGGTGCTGGTGCCGCTTGTGACGTTGGTGTTGGTGGTGGCGATTGTAGTGGTGGTGGTGGTGGCAGTGGCGCTACTGCTGCTGTGCTGTTGCTGCTGCTGCTGCTGCTGCCGCCGCCGCTGTTGGCGTTGGGATGCGTTCGTTCCCCTCTCGGGCTACGTGTGTGTGTGTGTGTGTGTGTGTAGTGCGCGCAGCACAATTCGCTGCTCTCCGTCCCATTGCACTCGGACGCGACTTATCGTCAGCCAGAGGCTCCGGGAAACGCACGCGCGCTCATAACGCACACACGCGCGCGCGCCCGCGCCCGCGCGCGACTGGTGCCGTACACGTATACGCTCTAGTTCGATGGCACATTATGAACATGACCGACGACTTATCTACGTAACCTACTCCACTAAAACAGTTTACGGACACTTCCGAACCTCTTTTTCTGCATCCTCTGTACCCCCCCCCCCCGCCGCGCCCGCCGATCCCCCTGCCCCCCCTCGTCGCCCCACCCCGGCCCATCCGCCACCTAGTCTTCTTCGCACCCCGTCTGCGTGCTCAACTGTTTAATCGAATTTATCTCTGGGCTGAAGATTTATATGTTGTAACACTCGTCGCGCTATCGGGACACATTGGTATAATGACTGCACTCGGCGCATACATACATAAACTTTATGCAGCTTGCAATGGCTCGTTACTCGGATTTCGTGGAAGCTTTTGTTACTTTATGTCGAAATGGCGCATTCAATGTTAATTCGGTTTTTGCTCGCGGACACGTTTCGAGGTCAAATGTCGGAGCAAAACTGAGTACAATGGTGGCGGTGGTGGTGGTGGTGGTGGTGGTGGTGTTGGGTGAAATTGCGCTCAATTTCGACGTTCAACCATATCATAATTCTTAGGTAGTTTGGAGATCGTCTCATTACTTATGCGGCCTTACCCCTCGCCAAGATTATGCTTACCCAACCTCGGATTATGCTTAGCCAAGCATTTGGAGAATTTTAGATAATGCACCACCTCTACCTCGAGACCGACAACTTATCGCCTCGCATCTAATGAATGATCAGAAGGAAAAAAGCTCGAATATTTTTGCACACACTTGCGTAAGCGCTGGGAATTTCCACTTTGAATTCTCCAAACAAAAGCAATATTTTCCCGCGGCTGTTTTCTCATTTGATCCCATCTTGATGATAAAACAATTTTTCAATCAATCATTTCTCTTTACTCAAGTGCTCATTTAACGCATCTCTGCCGAGATATAATATATCATTGTGGACAATGTGTGTGCATGTATATGTTTCGGACATTTGCAGACAGGCATTTAATCGCGTAAGAGCTTGCGGTCTCGTTTCTCTCTCTTTCTCTCTCTCTCTCCCTCTCCCTCTTTCTGGCACACGCACACGTAGAGAGAGAGAGAGAGAGAGAGAGAGAGAGAGAGAGAGAGAGAGGGAGAGGGAGATGGGGGGGAGGCGAGGAGGGTGGTCGTCGTG
>JAPYYT010002900.1:0-15108 GCA_030522565.1 Ceratosolen corneri | reverse complement strand
GATCACAGTGTGTGAAGGACAGAGAGAGAGAGAGAGAGAGAGAGAGACAAACAGACGGACAGAAAAAGGAAGGAAGAAAAGAGTGTGCCTCTCTCTCTCTCGTACATATAAATTAATAGCAGGAGAACATGAGTGGTTGAAAGTGAGAAAAAATAAGATAGAAAGAGCGCAAGGCAGCAATAAGCAGCACTACCTCAGACGCGAAACGAAAGAAAATGGGGTAAATGTGCATCCTTACTGGTGCGACAGCGCACATTTAGCACCGAGCAAGCGTCAATCTGCGCATACGTGCGCACTCCGGCCGATGGTAGCATGTTTGCGCGACCAGAGCCCCCTTCACGTACACCTCCCCCGACAGCAAATGGATGTCCCCTCCGTTGTGTATATACGCACAAATTTATATGCATTCGCGCAAGCGTGCATGTACACGCACGCATACACCTCTCTCGTTCACGTCAGCTTTGATTTTGTGTGAGTGTATATACGTGAGCACCGTATTTTTGCGGCGATTTGGCCTTTATCACACAGGAAAGTGTTTTCTACGACGAACCGCTTGCCAATTATGACAGCCTGGGTTCCCGCACTTCCGGCAATGGTGCGTAATTTTCTCGGTCCTCTATTATCTAGTTCCTAGTATCCTTGCTGGTTCCGTTGCCGTTTCTGTTGTTACTGCTGCTGTTGTTGCCGCCGCCGTCGCAGCAGCCACCGCCACCGCCACTGCTGTTGCTGCTGCTGCTGCTGGTTACAACACGGCTACACGTATTATACCAGACAGACGGTAAGAGCGAGAGATAGAAATACTGGAAAAAATAGCATATGATTTAAAAAAGAAAAAAGGGACTTCTCGCTCGCGCTTTTGAAAACATACATTTTTATGTTATCTTAGTTTTTCCTCGGTACATTGAGGACAGTGAAAGAGAAAGAGGAAAGAGCAAGCAAATGAGAGCTCCCGGACATGTATGTGAGTTGAGTTTCGATAAGAGGAAGGATGTGTTTCTTGACTTTCGCCCCCTTGAGAAAAAGAGAGCGAGGTGGAAAACGTGAAGGAGACATTATAAACTCTGTTAAAGTGCATCTCCTAGAGCAGAGGAGAGAGAAAAATTAAAAGTTGCTATTATATTTCTGTGTTCGCTCATTTTGAGAAAGGATTTGTCGTTTTTTTTGGTATTGAAACGACATTGTGATCACGATGAAGCACATTGTTTGATACTCATTGCCTTCCATGGCTTTGCTATCCTCGTTTCCATCTCTTTCTTGCTCCGTTCTGTGTTTTCGCGTATGCACGCGCTTTTCACCTGTCGGAGCTTGTATTTGTGTGCATAAATATATACACGGAAGTCAGTGCGCGCGCGAGCACCTGCAAATGAAATGCTAACGTGTATGCGTGCGCGCGCACAGCTTTTGTGTTTCGATACTGTTGCAGGAAAGTTCGTTGAGTATAAAGAAATAGAGGATTGTAATTCAAACGCTTGATAGTTAGTGCTATGCTTCGACAAAATAATCTAAATGTCAATAATTTGATGTGTCCTTATCTCAATTCAGAAAGGCTTTCTTCCTATATATTTGGCATGTTTTTTTTTTTTTTAAAGTTACTGCTACTATTTAAGGTGATAACAGGTGTGTTAATTGAGTTGCAATGGATTTTTAAACTATTTATCTATTTTTTTTAGCAGTTTGTCGGTCTATGTATTGATCTAATATTATATTCTTATATTTTATGTTAAAACATTGTTTGTAGTGAAATATTTTATTTGAAAGTTGTCTTTAATTTTCCTAATTTTCAATGTATCTTTATTACTTGTATCAAGGGTAAAATATTTTTAATTCTATACATATAGTATATAGATTTGAAAGTATAGAAAAATATGGTATAATTAACAATCAACTTTTTTAAGTTTTTTGGTTAATTATTCTTAGATGTAATTAGTTTATATATACTTTATATATTCATATAATGTAGCCATTTTCGTATTTATAAAAATACAATAATTTACAATTATTTATAATACAATAATAACATTTAACCTAAAAAGTAGTATATACGTAACACATATTTATTAATTATATTTTTATATTATATATAGTGTTTTATATATTATATATAATATTATCTTAAATACATCATTTTAATTATTATTATTCCTTATGCAATACAAAAGCAGAAAGTTTATTTTATAATTTATTAATACAGCAACAATATATGTAAAAATATACAAAGTACAATAATTGAATAGTTATAATAAATATATGTTGTTATAAAAGTCTTTATTTTATAGTATATTTTAAATTATGTTCACACATTTTCAAAGACAGTTTAAATTGAAATTTATGTTTTTTGTATACTTTTAATACTTTAATATATTTCATAGTTTATTAAAACCTTATTATTTAAATGCAAATATTTATAATATAGTATTGTAAATATAATAACCTAATATAATTGATTTGTGAATTTTTTGAATGTGTATAATAAATTTAAATAAATTATGATATATACATCATTAACAATTACTTTATAGAAATTTTGCATTTATAGTTAAGTAAGACAATATTACTTATATGTATCTTTGAATCATGAAAGGCATTTTTATTGTTTTAAAGGTTTATATAATATAATTTAAAATGATATATATCTTCATATATATATCTATTTATGGACCATTTAGTCGTAAAAGAACATTTATTTTCTAATTATTACCTAAGATAATATATATTAAATACAATTATAAAAAGCCAGATTATGTTTATTATAGTTTATTTATACGTTCCATCATACTAATGAAAAATGTATATTATATATAATCAAATTATCACATCTATCGACATTTACAATTAATTAAAGAAATAAAAAATGTACATAATCTAGTATGCTGTAATTCCAAAATTACAATTGTTTTTTACATTTTTTATAGGAAAAATTTTTAAACGTGACATTGGAGGGGTCTTTGGGGTATTCAGCTGCATACCGTAGAACGGAAATCTCGCTGTGCAGAGATTACGCTGATGCCCTGAAACAGCCCCAAGCTTTCTGGGTAGTTATGTGATTTATTGT
Source organism: Ceratosolen corneri (assembly GCA_030522565.1). NCBI lineage: Eukaryota > Metazoa > Arthropoda > Insecta > Hymenoptera > Agaonidae > Ceratosolen > Ceratosolen corneri. The sequence continues at coordinate 12,056 of JAPYYT010002900.1, read as the reverse complement.
TGGTAAGTTCCTTTTAGAAATTTCTTCTACTTAATCTTTTTCACATCATTGCTATGAACATAATTTTTAATAAATTAATAAATTCAAATGCCTAATATCTTATTAATTTCTATTTCTTCAAATTTAAGATGTATATGATAAAAAATGAGAACAGTTTATAGTTTCATTTAAATAACTTGAAAAATAAATATTTATCTCTACATATACAATATATAATAAAAAAGAAACATTTATATAATAATAATTGCTAAATTATAAATTCATTTATTTTAGAAATGGCGGCTGATAGCGATGGTGATTTACTTGAAACAGTGGTAACATGTGAGGGTAATATCCGGGATCCTGACTTTCCACACAAATTTAAAGTCATTGTTGATCGCCTTAAATTTCTGATCTGTAAAGGTAAAGAATGATTTGTAAAACATTAATTTTATGCTAATTATCTATAATAAAAAATTATGATTAAATCGTTTTTAGATAAAGGGCAAAATCTGAAAGTAAACAAAGTAGAACCATGGAATTCAGTAAGAGTAACTTTTTCAATTCCCAAGGAAGCTGCTTTAAGACTACGAGAACTTGCAGCTCAGGGCTCTACAACTCTCACACAACTTGGAATACTTTCAGTTCAAGTAGAAGGGGATCAAGTAAGCCTTTTAATTATCTGTATATGTTATTCATTATTTAATCACATGTAAACAAAAAAATTTTCTTAAATGGATTCATTTTCTTAATTATTTTTATATAGTAATTTTTAAATTACTTATTTATTTTAATATTTTTCTATAGCAATAAAATACGATATTTTTCTTAAAAAATTAATCAATACTAATAAAAAATCAATAGGTAATATCACTGAGGATAGCAGGACGATTTGGAGGAGAAGTGCAAGAAATTGTGTTACATTCAGGATCATCACAAGCGAGTGGTAGCAAAACTCAAAACGATTTCACTAATAGTACATCTAGTATAGATAGTAATACCACTTCTGTGCCTGGACCTAGTAATACTTCTAATATCTCTTCAACTTTACACAATGTTGCTCACATTATTGCAGCAGGTAAATATTTTTCCTTAATACAATATTATTACATGACAATTTTGGGTACAATTCCTGTATATAATAGTGTTTTATTCATGTATAAATTATATTGGAAAAAAATTTATATTTCACTCATTATTACAAATCTACAGTTGCATAAAAATCTGACAATGTAAATTTCTATAAAAGCATTTATATAAAATTTTAGAAATACAAATTATAAAGAAATTTAAAAATCTAACTGCAAGTTAATAAGGTAAACTTCTTTTTTACAGGCTCTTCTTCAGATAAATCACCTCAGTTTCGCTCACCGAATGTCGTCGCTCCGACAGACTGTGATCCAATCCCACCTTTTCTTACCAAAGCCGTTCAGCCGAGCGCAGCTAGTGCCGTTGGTGGTATCACGCCTGGGCCGCAACAAATGGCGAATCCAAATGGTACTTCTCCTAGGACAAGCTATAACGGGCCCTTTCCCTTTGCTAGCATGACGCATGCAGCTCAAGCTATACACAGTCGTGAGGTATCTCAAGCCCAAGCGACCGGGATAAAGGGTACAGTGCAATTTAAACATCATGCACAGCCACCACCGCCGTATCCCGCTGTCCAAGATGGCATTACAACGGTTACTTCACCCCAAGTTGTTCACACAATACCACAGCCAGTATGTTTTATTATTTAAATATTAAATTTACTTTATTAAATAAACAAAGAATTTTATTATTTTTAACTTTTTTTATTTTCTTAAATACTTAATTTAATCCTTTATTTTTTAATTTCTTAAGTTATTGAAAATCTAAAAAGCTTGAAAAATTTATTAAACGCTTATCCGTTAAAAATTATTTATTTAAACAAATCATAATTCAATAAATGTAGAATATAAATACTCATATGTAGATTAAAATTTAAAAAATTTTTTTACTTATAAATTTTAAAATATTGGTTGACTGCATTGTGTATTTTAAATCGGAGTTGAATAATTATAATTATAAAGAATAATAATAATTATTATTATTAAAAAGAAGTTCGATATAAAATTGAAATATTACTATTCGATATCTTAATATTGTTAAAATTAATGAAATGGGGCACTTAAAACTCTTTTCAATTTAATGTATTGTGTAGCAATGGTATTGGTAGAGCAATTGGCTTAATATTTGATACATTGATGCCATATTACACTACTTAATGCTAATCAATAAATTAATTGAACGAATCTATATTTAAAAAGATTTCAGTAACATAACTTTTTATTAGAAAATAAATATATAATCAATGAAATTTCGAACTAACATGATTGAATGCTACATCTATTTTGTTAAAATAAGATTTTAAAAAATACTTCGTAATGAAAGACTAATGATGTTTTATTGCAGGTAAAGATAGTTGGTTCGAGTCAGTATAAGCCGACGAACATTATGACGGCTAGTTCATCACCGAATGGTAGTAATTCTCTAGCCACAAACCCGGTGATTGGTGGCGGTTCCACTAGTGGTAATCAAGTCGCTCTCTCGAGTCCGCTTTTAGTAAATCTTCTCCAAAATGATGGAACAAACAGCAGTTGCAGCGGAAACTCGACTACCGTCCACATCAATAATCAACAGCAAAAAATGTTACCTCCGGCTGTTGTTGATGGCTCCAACAGCATGACGAATCGCATGCGGCCACAAAAAAAACCAACGGTCAGGAGGAAAGATTTCGTAGTATCACCGAGTGTCTCGCCGCCTAACCTGGACTCTCTTAGAACGGAAGATCTTATTGTGTCGACAACGGTAATCGCGGATCTCGGGCACGGACCCTCGGCTTTTGCCGCAGTGAATGTAGCTCAAGCGTCAACAGTGCCTCAGCAGCAGCAGGCAGTCGTCCCGGCTGCGATGCACACACAAGTACAAATACAGCAAAAATTCCCTGTGAGGCAGGAATTGGCTTATAGGCCCACGGCTGTCGGGCCCGCTCAACAAACTCAAATGCAAAGCCAGCTGGCCACTAGGTTTCCGGTTAATGGTCAACAGGTAATTTTTGAATTTGCTGATTATTATTGTTTCAAGCAAATAAATTATTTTCATCCAATAAAATTGTCAACAGTTAATATTTTTGAAATTTCATAAATTAACTGTATAAGTTAGGTGCTTACGTAGCGTTAAATAATTACGTATTATTATTATTAGGTAAGAACTCCCTTGCAACAAAGGCAACAATTGCTTCTTCAACAGCAACAGCCACAAATTAATCAACAAGGCTTAGCTACTCAACAGCAAAATCAACAACAGATAGCTGGATCACAGATTTTGCAAACTAATACAGCAAGTACTGGGCAGCTGTTGCAGCAACAACCAATTCTTCAACATACATCTGTAGGAGTAAATATAAATCAACAACGATTGACGTATATAGGACTTCAACCGAATCGAGTATGTATTTTTAATTTTTCATTTATTGTAATTTTTATTTGGTTAATCACAAAATATATTTAATTTTGTCATTAGAAAATGTATTTGAAATTTTGTTGCACCAAATAGTAATTGTAAATATATTATTCATATATACTTATGAAAATGTATATAAAATTAAAACTTAAATGAAATATTCTAAACTAATATATATATATATATACACATACATATTAAAGAATTAAACTAATAGATTAATTTTTAAACTAACATGGTATATAAAATTAATATTCATTCATCGGATGCTCCAAAAAAATTTTCGTATTATCTTTAAGAAATATCCCAATCCATTTCAGATATGAAACAAGATATTAAAGTTCAATGTGTTCATTCTTTTTAGCCAATGCCCACAGTTAATACTCCGCGACAACAAACACCACCTCCATATCCACGTCTTCAACAAACACAACAGCAGCAACAATTGAGTCAGGGTATGAATGTACAGCAGCAGCTTCATCATAATCAACTGAAAAATATAAATGTTAACACGGGGGCAACGAATGATTTTCGTTACGGTCAGAGTCAAAATATATTGAGTAGAAGTTATCAAGGAGCGGTAGTAACGGCGATAACTACATCGGCAGTAGCTACCGTACCGTTGACGACGAGCATCAGTAGCGAAGTAAACGGGACCACGAGCGAGACATCATGGGCCGCTCAAAATATTTCCATTTCGCAAAGTGCTCAGGTCAATACGACTCAACGCATGCCAATGGTGACAACAGCAACGACGATAGTAGCGACAACATCTGGGGGACAAGCAACTTCCGGTACCTTCTCACAAAACAGCAGTAATTTATCCCTGGTAAATGCAAACATTAGAATGTAATTTCATTAGCAAAAATAACTGTTGAAGAATTACTAATACTTAAACACTGTACATTAATTGTGCAATAAGGTGAGATACTTAATAATCTGTATTTCAATTTATAAATGATATAAATTTAAATACATTCATTTAAACTTTCTAAAATAGAATGTACAGCATTGTTATATATTAAATATTTTTAATAAGATTGATTTTTATAGTTTTTCATTTTTGAAATTGTTATAACATTACATTGCTAATAATATTGCTAATCGATACATTTAAATTATATTAAAAAAAACTTTTATGCTGTTAATGTACATTATAAAATGTATATTAAAATTATATATTCATATAATATCTTAAATATTCTTAAAAACATGATGATTTTTTTTAGTTTTTTATTTTTTTTAAATTATGTCACAGGGTTACGCTACGAATCATATGAGCGTATTGACGACTGTATCAGTATCATCAATAGCAAAAATTGCATCGGAATTGAATGAAAGTAATAACAGTGATTCTACTAAAACAGAAACAGAGCCACTCAAACCCGAATACACGTCATCCGGCAAACCTAGACAGTATCTTATAAATCCATTAACAGGTTTACTGGAGCCGATGCCTAGTGACACATCAGATTCAGAGCCAGAAAGTGCTCTCGAAACGCAAGATGATTTCTTTTCTTTTCCCTCGCCTTCAAACGATCGCTCTAATTCGATATTCTCTGATGATGACGCGGACAGTAATTTCTCTAGGAGGAATGACACGACTACCAATACTGATCAATCAGACTCGGAAACGACTGCCAAATCCACCGGAAGTGAGGGTAGTCTGAAACATAATAGGCTAAAATCGAGTAGGGATTCACATAGCCCCATGCCTACAGAGAAAATCAAGCTTAGGTAATATTTTAAATATCTATTAAAATTCCTAAAATATGTTAAAATTATTAATCATAAATAAAATTCTCTTTTATAAAATAATCAATATAAAAAATTAAAATGACCTATGAATTATTATTAAATTAGAATTGTTTAATAAATATAAAAAATTAAAAGATATTAAATAAAGTTAATTACAAAAAATATAAAATATAAAGATGGATTTAATTGATTGAATTTAATTTAATTCAATTTTATCGTTAATTATAATTTAAATATTGCATTATTCATTAATATTTGTAGTGTTAATTTACTATTTTATGGCAATGGATTTTTATATTTCTTGTTTCTTCTTATTATTGTACCTTCAATTAATTAAACATATTTACTTAATCGAAAATCTACCAAATATGTCAACTAAATAATTCCAAACTTCAATGGGCTAAGAACTAAATAGTATAATATTGCTTAAAAGTATTTGCTTATTTTTAGTTTAAAATCATTTTAAAAGTTGAATATATTTCTGTTTTATCCATTTTTAAATCAATTTCAAATACAAAAACATAAAATATGCTTTTAAAATTAATAAATATGTTAAAATAATAGTACGTAAGACTATTTGAATGATACTTCCCTATTAAATAAAAACATCGGATATTACAGACTAAAGCTAGAAAAGTCCGAACCAGTGACGCCAGCTTACAAGGTTGATGTTTCCTTTGTAAATACGCCGTCGATAAGGAAAGTTGACAAATCGACAAACAAATCAGTACTTACAAACAGTGGTAGCCTTCCCAATTCAAACGTTGGGTCCACCAGCACCAGTGGCGTCGTTACATTATCGACTTCAGCTACGACGGTAGTGGCAACAATGGCAGCGGTGGTAGCAGCGGTAGCAACATCGGGAGGTACAAACACTACAACGACAGCAAGTAGTAGTGGCGTGGCTTCTGGTGAAGAGCCTCGTGTACCACCGTTACATATATCACTACGTGGTCGAAACGCTTCAGTCGTACAAATAGGTAAAAAGGAAAAGAAATTACTAAAGGACTCAGAACTCGATTTGGCAACTATGAAGCGCCGCGGCAAGCTCAAGAAATTGAAGGAAGCTACCGAGAGTAACAAGCTTTTACAAAAAAAATCTTTAAATATGATTATAGGTGAGATGCAGGTTTCTTTATTTAAAAATACATGTTAAACAATTTGCAAATTTTATTATTTGAAAAGGCATAATAATTTGTTGTATTAAAACAGTTATCTTAATATTATCATAGATAATTATTTGAAACTTAAAAAACATTTGCACAATTTAAGTTCATTAATGAAAATATTTCTGTCATAAGTATATAATAGTAATGTTTTTATCATAACTACTTATAATAAGTTTTATAAAGAATATAGGTATTTATAAAATTATGGTTTAATTCTAAAAGTTTATGAACATTAAATATTTTATATAATGCTTAAAGGACTAAAATTAATAAGTTAAAATTAATTTAATTACTTTAGAATTCTACCGATACATTTGACAGTATATATTCAACTTAAATTCTTTTTAAGATTTACATAACTATATGGAATAAAGATGTAAACATTTTATAAATTTATTAAATAATTTTTAGCTAATTCAAAGTAAATAAAAGTAATAAAAATATGGAATATTTATAATATTAAATAAGGAGTTGTGTATAGTTAATGATAAAATTTATTAATAAAATATATTAAAAAAACAATAAATTTATTTTAAAGTTTTGGTTTTTAAAATTAAAATAAAAGTGAAAATTTCATTTATATTTTATTTTTATTACTATTTTTAATATTTATAATCAAATTTTCATACATTTTATTTGAACTAATATTTTTTAAGTATAAATAAATTAATATATTACTTATGAAAACCTAATCCTCTACTTTTATTCTGTATTTTATAACAAAACAGTTCAAATATAAAATGAGGTAGCATATAAATATGACGCTTGAAATATTTATTAGTGAAATATAAAATAAGAATAGGTTTATTAATTTTATTTTGATAGTTTTCATAACTTGGCATTGAAATATTTGAGTAAACGTTTATGATTACAGGTACTTCGTCCACCTCAAAATTGCCTTTGTCAAATACTGCCTTGGTGAATAGCGCTAACGCCTTGGCGAAAATGAACAATACGCTTCACACTGTTATGACCAAAACTAATGCCTTAAAACAAGAGAGTGGCAGTCATTTAAGTGGCGGTAACAGTGGTAATAGTAATACATCGCCAATCGACGTTGCACCACGATTGCAGCAGCAGCAACCGCAACAACAACTACAACAATCAGTCGGAACGCCGAATAAAAGCGGTAGTGATGTCGATGATATACCCTTAAATAGTAGAATACCATCACCACTTAAGCACAAATCTTCCATTTTGAATCAACAAATCGTGCAAAATGTTCAGCAGCATGTGCATGTTGAAGCAGACCTGCTTAATCATACGAGTGAACATAAAATCGGTGGAGGTTGGTTATTGTTTATATAATACTCTTCCATTAAAGTCTTTTCTAAAAGTCATTTATTTATTTTTCAATCAATTTGATAAATAATAAAATAAAATAAAGAAACAAATCACATTAAAATAATTTAGAATTATTTTTATAGATAGAACGTAATATTAATTATTTTCCATAATTAAATTGAATGAGTTTTGTGAAGTGGTTTAACCGTAATAATACAAATTGAAAAGATTTTTTTTTTTAAATATTTTTTTAATGTTGTAGAAAAAAATTGATTATATGTATTTTTCAAAATTAATTATTCTGGATTGCATTTAATTAACTTATATTAATATATATATTTTTATAAATTATTAAATTATTATTATTAATTTAAATTCTTTCAAATAATGTTACTTTATCAATAATTTTATATGTGTAACACTTGTTCATTATAGTATTAAGTATAAATTTTTGTTTAATAAAATACTTACCAATTAATTTATAGTTTTAAATGTAAACTATCTAGTATTGTAGGTTTTTTAGAAGAATACGTTTTATTTAAAAAAGAATTTTTATGAAATTTAATAAGTCATGAAAATTCCAGGCAAAACAAAAAGAAGAGATTCAAAGAAAAAGTCAGAATCTGGCGAAGGTCTGCATCGGGAGCAGAACTTACTATCGGGTGGTCGTATATTAGATAACCAAGCTAAATGGCGGAAACTAGGTTATAAAGGTGGCGATGTTCCCGCCTCCAACCAAACGTTAAAAAAGGCGTCATTGGCAACAGGAGGAATTGAAGACTCAACTGCTTCACCTAGTAATGATCTCAATGCATCAAAACGGGTGGGTGAAATAAGGAGGACAAGCGACGGCGATATTAGTACCAGTAGAACCCTTACTGAAAAGAGTGTTGCTATCATTGGTGTGAGGCAGCCAGAGCCAAATGGTGTGAGGAAAAACTTAGTAAACCAAGAGAAAAGAAGGAGATTGAGTTTAGTGGACGAGAAAGAGCTTCACTTACCAGGTAATTCTTTTGTCGAGGCGTGATCATTTGCTGATTAGATAATTTTAATCACATTGTATCATATTCAAATGAAGTATGAAATTATAAATTTTATTGTGAGCAAATAATATTAATTTAAAATTTATATATAATTTGCAGTTTGTTATATTTTTTTATGAAAAGGAAACTTACAATTAGAAGAATTCATTTGTAAAATGTTATTGTGTAATTATAAAACTTTTATGTAACATATATAATTATAAAATTTCCGTGCTTTTCTGTTTAATATTATTATAAATGATTATTATTCTTTTTGTCATAGAATCTCAAAACATTGAAATGATACAGCTGTCGAGTCAGAAGGCAACATCGGAATTTACCCCTCTGCAAAAAACAATGATGTTCGGTGTACAGTCAACTGGAGTAAAAATCAGTTCTAATTCAAACCTTGATAATGATAATGGTAGTAGTCTTAGTCCCACGCTACCAAAGATTACGAATTTATCATCACAAACTAGTAGTCCTAGTCTCGATAGCAGAACGGCGACAGTATTTGTCGAAAATTCGTCTCTGATTTCAAAAACCAATCTCATGCAATCAACAATGGCTATAACAATGACGACGACGACGACGACAACGACAACGACAACGACAACGACAACGACTACAGCAGCGATAGCAGCAGCAGCTGTATCGACAACGATGACAATTTCAACGAGAACCGTGTTAACGAGCAAGCAGACAAAAACCGAAGTGGATTTGAGCAGTAAAATACAAAATGTTAGCCAGAAAATAAAGAATCATGCGTTGATAAAAAATGATGTAAATAAACTGACATCTGCCACGCTACAGATGAAAAAGCTTAGTCAGAATCATCATTTCGGCAATAGAAATATTCTCGTACCAAAAAAGATCGAGACGGTCCAACGTATTAGTTTACTCAAAAATAATTCACTGCTTGAGAAGCTTTCTGAGCATACGAATAAACAAGAACAACCGACTTCACTAGTAGCCGAACAGTTAACCGGGGGTGGGAAAGCAATTTTGCCTATTGGAGAATTAAATATAATTGAGCCAAAGGTTAAACAGAAACTCCTTGAGAGTGCAAACGTACCGAATTCTATGGGTTTGGTCGGGATTATTGAAACCAGTGCAGGTAGTCCAAATACGACTGGTAATATGGGCGTTAACAGTAGTAGTAACATAAACAATAACAATAGTAGTAGCAGTAACGCTGTTGGCGAGGACAGTGGTATTGAGTCGATGGACGCACTGTCAGAGAAGTCGCCAAACCAAGGCGAATCACCACTACATAGGCCCGCAGCTAGTCATGAAACTGTTGCCACCATGACAATGATGACGACAACGACTACGACAACAACAACAACAATGACGGCGATGACGACGACGATGACGATGATACCATCTACTATGTCCAAAAGTAGTAGTGGTATACAGCAGCAGAAAGAATCGTCGCCTCATTCTCAGCAGCAGACCACTAACAAGAACAACGTGCCTTCCTCAACAATTAGTAATAGTGATATGTGTTCAAATTCGCGGATATGTGTGTCGGAAAATAAGATCGACTATGATAATCATCTAAACGACGATGCCGATAAAAACATCGTATCATCAATACCCGAACTGATAAAGTCAAAATTAGGAGACGAAAAAGAGCTAAGTAGTCATTCACTTTTGACAGCACTCTCAACAGTAAAATCGGTTATAGATAACACTAGTAGCTATGATGAGTCTAAGTGCGCGATGAACGTTCAGGATTCTGCATTGTTCCTTGTGGATGCGAGCGTCAATAGTGAAATGTCGGTAAAAATCAAGCCGCCTAATAAAGATAATCAACGTGATCAGGGTAGTAGTGTTGGTGGCATCAGCGATGGTAGTAGTATAAAAACTGAAATGTCTAGTGTCAACATAACGACAATAGACGTTAAAGTTGAGATCAGTGCTAAGAGCATGTTAGACGAAAAGAAACCGTTTGTAGAAAGTGACAGTTTTATGAGGTTAAGTGGCGAGGAGCATCCGACTCCGATCCGCGTACAAAGTAATAATAACAATATTATTAATAATAACAATAATAATAGTAGTAGTAATAACGATAGTAATAGTAATAACAGTTATACTAGTAGTAGCAACGGTGTGCCTGTAATCCAAAATCATGTCGCGTCTAGTATGCTCAAGATAGAGAAATCAGAAATCAGCGAGGAACTTGGAATAAGTGGTAATACCTCAGCAGTGACCACGAAACTTGAGTTGAAACCTTTGGTTGAATCAACAATCGAGGTACGCGATAAGCCGAAGATCGACGATACGAGGCAACGGCAATTTAAAGAAGGAGACATCAGATCTGATCGAACATCGACTCTAGATCGGAGCCAAAAATGCAATGTACAAAACCAGCAGATGCGGGAACTAGTGTCGAGCATACAAAAAATTGGGGAAGATCTCGTGAAAAAAGAAACAGTCGAAGCCACGTGTGACCTGAATGTACAGTCACCATTGGCTGGTGGTGACCCTCAGCCAATTCGCATAACACCACCTCTCTATACTTATTCTAATCCAGTAGTGTTACAAAGGGACGAGACGCCAAGTCCCGCACCCCACACTCCCGCCGAAGTCGAGCCAACGGAGTCGATAGTGACCGCGGCAGAACATCTGAAACGTAAGAGGCGACGGAAGCAGGAGCTTGAAGGACGTCAAGATGTCATCTGTCTTGAAGAAAACGACGAAGCCGTTGGTCAATTCAATAGCGACGAATATGGGACGAAACAACGGGGGCCGGTTAAGTCACTCCTCGAACAGCTTTTAATCGAAATACCCAACGATTCGAACATCAGTGGCGAGAAGCGTTCCTTAAGGACAAGGTCACAGAAAACGTCCGGTCTCAACAACCCCGATATTAAAGCAGCCAAATGCAACTCCCATGAGCGGCGCAGCATCTCACCTTATGCTAAGGCAATTCCTAAGCTAGTGAACACAACGACTAAACTGTTGCCCGTCATAGCAACCAATGTGACTCTCGCCACAGGTTCTACTATTAAGACCACGGGCAAACGCAAGCGTCAGGAAAGCGAAAGCAGTGTTGCATCAAATAATGAGGAGCATCATCAACAACAGCATCATCATCATCATCATCATCATCATCATCATCATCATCATCACCAACAACAACAACAACAACAACAACAACAACAACAACAACAAGAACAACCGCCAACACCACCACTACCACCACCACCACCACCACCGCCACCGCCACCGCCACCGCCACCACCATCACCACCACCACCACCGCCACCGCCACCGCCACCGCCACAGCCACCACCACCACCACCACCACCACCACCATCACCACCATCATCACCATCACCACCACCACCACCAC
>JAPYYT010002899.1:0-18476 GCA_030522565.1 Ceratosolen corneri | reverse complement strand
TAACAAATAAACCAAAGTTGAGCAGGTGTGGCTTGAAGCTGGTCGGACTTTTTTTTCTTTTTTTCTCCTTCGATTAGCTTTGAACCCAATTTTCAATATTTATTTTAATCTTGCGATTCTCATATTGATGATGCTTATTTAAGACTTATTGCAGGTCGAGAATAACCAATCACTTAAATAAAACATTTTGCTGATTCTTATCTCACATAAGAATCTTTATTTAAGAATTTCCGGCCTTTAGCAATAATAACCACGAACTTCTATAAACTCCCTTGTAAAATTATAAATATGAAAGACAAGATAAAATAACAATTTTATTATATATAAATATATAAGGAACATTGTATCAATTCTTTAACTATATCTTATTGTTCTTGTTCTTACTAATTGCTGGTTGTTGTTTTGGAGAATATTAGCCCTTCGCGGCTTCCGCGCTTCTATTTACAATGAGAGAAAAAACCGTTTCGTGAGGGGTTGAAGAGCCCGCGAAGAAGGAGAAGCGTCGTCAAATTGTTTCTATGCATTTTTTTTCTATATTGTCGAATCTTCAGCTTGGCAACGAAGGGACCGCGATGGGCGGAAAGTTTACGCGACAAATTCGAGGAATTAAAAGTCCGTTTGGAAACTTCTACAATGTTCTAAAAATCTCGAACAGAATTCAATATATAACTAATATATAATAGAACACTTAAATTAAACACATATTACTTATTTTTATAATCTGCACTTTTAATATTTTACAAGGATCTAACCACCCCGTGATATTTAATTCAAAAGTCTACATATAGAAAATTTCAAAGTTTCTTCCTACCTACTTATTACAAGCCCCTACAGTAGACAACAATACTGGCGTCTCACTAGTTTTATACTCTCATTTTCCGTTGAGAGACAGACTGGGCGAGGTTATGACTCAACTAGATCCTCTTGTTTTTTTTTCTTTTTTGGACGTCCGAGCGCCGAGGTGTAATATCGATAGGCATCATAAAAGAGTAACGAGCACCAAAGAAAAAAAGGAAAAAACGGAGGGAGTGAACTAGAGCCTGCGATACAGCATATGTATGCATCCGCCTCTTGGCCGCGCATACAGAGAATTATTAATATTCGTGCGTTGTTTCGTTTTCTCACGCCCGCGCTACCGCCCAGGTGTTGTATTCCACGCGAATGAGAACAAATGCGTCCCCGATGGAATGGCATGTCCGATCAATTGCGCCTCGAACGATACCCTCGATCGACATATGCCACGTGATGCTTCCGTTTGTTCGAGGGGAGATGTGCGCTCGGATGAAAATGAAAGTTGGGCCTTTATTTTCGGCTACGGTGCCAATACCTATTTATCCCATGTACTCAATGACTTATACATTTTCGGCATATTAACGACAATTTCAATAATTATTAGGAGCTTATGGGATCGTCCATTTTCTATTTCAACAAGGAATCTTTTGTATTCAATTGAAGCACACGTATTGTAATTTCTTTTTAAGGATGTAAGAAATTGATAATTAACAATAAATGCTGCATTAAGCAGTGTGGCAAGTTAGGTCTTGGTTTGTATTGGAACCGATAAGGTTAATATCGTTTTGTTATTTAAATATTTGTGAGAACTTTATATAAGATATTTTTTAATCAGGAAACAGTGATGCAAGAATGATTCAAAGAATGATTGTAAAAACAGCGAATAGTCGTGTTCCATTTTCGTACAATATAATTGAATGGTACTTTATTATGTCCATAATAATATTAGCATATCATCGAGTGAAATAATAAATAGTATTTAACGTAAATTTCAGCAATAAAATTATAAAATTGTCTTCATAATATTAAATCAATGTTTAATCTTATAAAGTATTATTTAATTAAAAAAAAAAGTATCATTTTTTATGATTTTATTTAATTATAAATTAACTATTTAAATGTGTAGTAATAACTACTTCAATATATATTATACTTTACATACTATGTGTATTAATATATTACACAAAAATAAGTGCTTTTTTATGTATATGTGGTGGTACAACTTGTAAATTCACACTTACTGGAATAATTATGCAGTTTTACATTTTTAAATGGCGAATATTTCATTATACAGCATTGTTAATTATAGTATTGTCCGAATATAATAAGCTAAAATAGTTCAATGTTTATACCTAACATTCTAATTAATTCAACGATAATTGCTATAGCTTTATTATAGCAATTACGGTGCATGAAACAACAAACGACAAGATAAGGGTAAAAAAATTTGTAATTTCAAATGTACTTTTAGTTGATATGGTATATGATTTTGATAAAGTATTTCAATTATGCATTTTATATTAAAAAATTTCTATATTTTCTTGTAATAATATGTAAAAATTAAAAAGAAAAACTATTTTCTCATTATCACATTATCACATAGTACCGTATAAAAACAGAATATCATTACAAATATTTGCTCATTTGTAATCGTACTTGATTATTAATAGGCAATATTCGCGGTTCCATTTTAAAATTATTTCTTATAAATAATTTGAATGATACGAATAATAATATAAAATTTTTTTTATAAAATATATGAGAAATACGAGTGGCTAATATAAAACATACCTATAGTTTAGGACTTGACTTTTTATATTAATATGAGCAATAGGTTTAATATTTCCTTCTAATGTGATAAGATGAGCTTTGTGCGATAGGATTAACACTCTTCCCAATTTAAAATTCAAGCCGCTTAAACTTATCATTCTGAGCTTAAGATGCAGTTTAAAATATTTACATTCATTAGTTATCTAATTCTTTTCAAAAAATGTAAAATCAGCATGTTTAGTAAAATTATCTGTATGTTCATTACATACAGGAAAATTATAATTTCAATTTTAAAATAACAGACCCATTAATTGATACTGATATAAAATTTATTTGATAAATAAAAAATTAATTATCCACGCAAATATTTAAAAATGTATACATGTACTAAAATAATGAACAATGTATATCTTCAATGTAATATTATTTACTTCTTAAACAAACGTCTGAAGTGAACAATAAAGGTAGTAGTAAAATACATGAGTTAGTTATGCAGTCTGTTCTTTTATTATATAAATATATAATCATATTAGTTTTATGAGCCTTATTAGGTTTGCGATAGAATTATTCATTTTACTGAGTTAAATACTATTGAAAATAAATTATTGAAGCATTTTTGCTATTGTATTATGAAGTATTAACGGATAGAAAAATTATATTACAGTCAACACATAAGAATACTTAAGAACTTACGCAATTAAAAAATCTTTGCGTTATTATTAAGATATTATTAAATGATGTACTCTTATGAAGATGCTTAATTACTAAATTTTTAGACTTGAATTGAATACGATGCTGTTTGCAAATACATTCAATGAAAGCAATTTAGATTTATTCATAGATTGTCAGCTTTCAATTTTAGATGTATAAATGGCTTATTTATTATTTAAATTTGCGGATACAACTTGGAAGATATATAAGTGTAATATTGGTGTAGTACTAGTTTTTGAGAGTATTATAGATTATGACACCATTAATTTTAAAAGTATAAGCTATAATAGTATTTTATTATCTTACTATCCGATTATCGTACGTAACATGTTTAAGATTGCCGTTTTAGTTTCTTAAACATTATAAACTTTACAATAAGAAATTTTTTTACTTTATGACTAAAACAAATTTACAGTTTATAATATTAAATCTATGAATTTTTTTATCCTAAATTTTAATTATAATAAGAAAGAAAAAGAAATTATCTACATAAAAGAACATAATTTCTTATCTCGATTCTATAAAATATATAAATGCTAAATAAATTTGAATTTATTTTTATAATTTGCGCTGTTTCAATACCTTTTTATTAAAAAGTTTTATAATTTTTTTTTATTCTTTATAATATATTTGACGCGAACAATCATCACTCTGCCGATTCTACAATTTCTTCAAATAACTAAAAACAATTAAAAGCCATAAGCCATAATTAAAAGCCATACAACTACTTTGAAAAATATTCTATCCTGAAAATTCATAATAAAATAGTCATTCACGAATATGCTTCTAAAAAAGTCGAATTAGCTGTTTATTAGGTACAGAAGACACTAGAAATTTATGTTTTTTCAACAAAAAATCATAAAACCCTTTATTCTGTAACTTACAGTTACTCTGTCGATTTTATTGACTTGAGGCGCAAGCGAAAAAAAGTTTATGTAATGCAAGTTTGAACGAATCGATCTTATGGATTCACTCTTCTCTAGAAGCCAAGAGAATGATAAAGAGACAAGAATCACTTTTGAAATTGAAATAGAAACTGACGCAACTTTGGATCATGTACTTTATCGTAAAATCTGAGAAGCCCTTTTGTTATCTCATTTTTTCCGTTTAATGTATTCACAAAGTATTTTTAGTGCATTAAAAAATGATTGAAATAATAAATAAACTAAAAAAGTTAGATTTCTCATTTATTGTTTAACAGTATAATGGAAATTGTATATAGACAAATAGGAAGATTAGATGCTGTAAGTCTCTATACAAAATAGAGAGTTTGTATACTCAGAATAAGATTTTATATTTACTTATTTAATTAAAATATTAAAAATTACTGTGAAAATTAAAATATTATATGTTAAGGTACTAATATTTGTACATATATTTATTTTTAAAATTTTAATTTGTACATAATGCGCATTAATATATATTTGAAAAAATTATTTTCGGCTAATGCATGAAAGGATTTAATCAGAACAAAAAGAGAATTACACAAAAATTTATTTCACTATAATATGAAATTTTAATAATTTATCGTTTGATTCTACATGTGTGCTACCTATAATTATTATTTTAGTGAAAGTATATTTAGTGAAAAGAGTAAAAGTTATTTAATGATAGCAAGGTACGCTATTCGCGTTGGTTTTTCTTCTAAACGATTATTGTGTATAGATAATAAAATTTTATACACATTAATAATTTTATAAATATTCTAATATAAGCATTTTTAATAGTTGTAGTATTTTTATTTATTCTATATTTTATCATTTCATTCATTTATTTATTTTTGTCATCGGCTTTAATATTTTTATAATGCTATTTAAATCTATTAAAAAAACAACTGGCTATATTTATCTTCATTCCAACTAACGATAAGTTTCAAAATATCTTATTAAAAAAATTGATTTACCGAATCTACCGAAGTCACGATTCAGTTAGAAATTAGTTTTGCAAGACTTGTATGCCGAGAAATTTCTATTACAAAGGAATATTGCAGTGGACTAGTCTTGTTCCGTTGACCTTTCTTCCCTTTAAAGATTTTTACTTAACGAAGCAGATTGCTGTAACTGAGCGGAGTAACTAAATCGCAGGCGCCAGTCCTATCTCGATTATATAACAGATAGAAAGGGATGAGACAGCGACCAAACACATAAAAGCCCGATAAAGCAAAGGGAAAGAAAATGACAGAGCGTGCCACCTTGCAGCAGTGGCGGGGTACAGTAAACTCGGCTATAAAAAAATGAGAGAGCATTTAACTCTTGGTTCGCTGATGTTATATATACACGTACACGCGCGCATAAACAGCTCGACATTAATATGCTTGGCATAACGCGACGGTGCCGTAAACTAGCCGACAAAGAAAATTGAATAAGCTGTACGGTAATGGGAGGGTGAGACCGACTCGAGACACTGTACACTTTGCACTTATCACCCTTCTCTCTTTCGCTTTCTCTTTGTCCTTTCTCTCAATTATGTCTCATTCTCCACATGACCATATGCCCCTTCCTTTTCTTCTTTTCTCTTTTACTTCCGTTCACGTGAATGTTGCTCTTTACGTATTCTGACTTTTTGCGACTTTAACGCGCATTAAGATAGCTAGTGAGGCCTGGAATTTTTTGTCATCATTTTTATTATATACTTGGTTGCGCTTGAAAATATCAAAATACAGCGAATGTACATCGATCAGATATGGTGAAATTACAATACCCTGTAATAAGTACCATTCGAAATATGCTGCTTAAACGAGTTCTAACCTAGTTTTCATCTCTTAAGTTACTTTATTATTATGCCATTATTATTATAAAAGTATATTTAATTGTACTAAAAAATTAATAAAAATAACAGTATTAAAATATAATACAGCTACTTTGTGCTATTTATACGATTCTTAATTTAATAATAATCGATTTTAAATATCATATATAAATATGTTTTATTGTTTAGTTAATAGTATTCTTATATTAATTAGATATTCATTTAATACGTTTTAGCGTTACAAGTTCTATAATTTAAATTTTATCAAAACAATAAAGTTCTGAAATTAATTAATTTTAAGAAATGAAATGTTTTCAAACAGCCCTTAATTATAAATCATATTTGAATCATCTTAAAATGTAATTAAATAATAAAAATAATTATTATAAATCATATTAAATCATATTAAATTGTTATATAATACATCCGATTTGAACTAATATATTAAAGAGATCGTAGTTATTGATTTTTATGAAAATTAAATTTATATATGATAATGTATTTTATACTTATATATATAAAATATAAATACGTATATATATCGTCTTACTTTACAAGATATCATGCTGTTTCGTTCTTTTTTACTTTAATGATTTTGACGTACTAGTTGTAATAAATTTTTACTCTTTCTAATTTTAAATCATAAATCAAACCATGTTCTTATATACGTTATTTTTTTCTAGCGGTAGAAATTTGAGTTCTAATGCGAAATATAAAGACGCAAAAATTATGTTTAAATAATATATGACAATACAATACAATAATAATATGTTGAGCATCAGTTACATTCATCGTTAAATAATAAATACATAGAAGCTAACAATAATAATTATATTAATTATATTACTTCTATTAGATAAGAACAATAAAATATATATTAATACATTAAATTTGATTAACTATTTAAAATTTTAAATGATTACACTTTAATTTTTAAATATACATCGACGTAAATAATATCCAAAATTCTATAAATGTTTGTATATATAAATTTCTTAGATTCAAGTTCTATTGTATACAGAACGTTACAAAAAACCTTGGATTATTTATAATTTTCTAAATTATTATTTAAACGATTATTTTTTTCATTGGTTTTGTATAATATTTATTTTAACATATAACAATTACTTTTCTTTATTATCAGTTATAGAATGTTTTGATATGGTTTCATAGAATAATAGCTGCATTCTTAATTAATTAGTTATAAGTTCTATTATCAGAATTTTTAATTATATACATATAAATTTGAAAGTTATTACAATAGAATAAATAATTTTACTATTTTTTTAACGAAAGAATGAAAATTTATATTATAAATAAAATATTTTACTATTTTGAAAATAACTGTAAATTTTAATAATATTATAATCCAAGTATGGTTATTTAGATTATATTAATTTTTACTTGGTGAAAAGAATTTTTCAATTTCTTTATTATCTAAGATAAAAATTCTTGGTAATTTACTCTAAATTAAATTAACAGAAAGTTAAAGAATATAAATCTTTGTTTTCCAAGCTCTGAAATACATGGCTGACTTTAATCTTCTGCAGTTCAGATCACATGTCGTGAGTTTGAAAACTTTTTAAATTCACTAGTCTCATTTTACTTAAAAAATATAAAATATATTTAGACGAGGTTTGTGATAAATTAAATTCATATATGGTAGAATATGGAGATGAAAAATGAATATATTTAATTGTAATAGCGAAGTCAAATAAAAAAAAAATAAAATACTATAATTTGTAAATACTTACATTAGTTTTCTATACGGAATAATCGATATCATGAAAGATAAGATATATTTTGAGATTAAATGTACATATTTCGTTGAATTTCTTTGAATCAAATATTGTTTTATAAACTATTATATCTTATAAATTAAATATTACTGAATATCATTCTTGTAACTGGACAGGTATTTTATTATGCCAAATCAAATTATGAACTGAAATTATGAAACATATCATTTATAAATCATACAACAAAATTATGAGCCATTTATATAAATCTGCTGTAATTTATACTATTATTATTTAAATTTAATAATTTAAGTGATAGTATTACAAAATATTTATTATATTATAGTATAATAATATTGATATAACTATAAACTATTTGAATAATTGATACAATAATGACAAATAATTTAAATACTGTTTGAGTAATTTTATAATTTAATGAACATTGTATATTAATGTATTATTAGATATTATTATTATATTAGATATTAGATATTAGAGGAATTATTGCCTAACTTAAATTTTATTCTTAATAATTATTAATCAAGGTATTAATATTAGTAAATAAAGTTAAATAATTAATAAAACTGAAAGCATTTAAGTAGTTCAAATAAATCTTTTAAATTTTTTGATAAAGATATCAAATGAATTTTTAAGAAAATAAGTATAAAAGAGAACAGGTAGCAAAGGAATAGGGGTAGAGTAGAAAAAAAAATTGGTATAGTTCTGACAGCGCTTTGGCACAGTCTTGATTAGTTTCCCGTGATCTTGGATCCCGTGCTATTAAGCTTGCGCATAATTGCAGCTGAAACTGGAGAAGAAAGAGGGTGAGAGAGACAGAGAGAAAGAGAGAATAGATAGAAATGGCCAACAAGCACGAATACTGGTCACGAAGCAAGGGAGCGAAATATAAAAGGAAACTGAATTTCACGTGGATGTTTTAAATCGTTATATTTTTCTCCATTCAGGTAGACATATGCTACGGAGAAAATCTTAATGCTTTTGGATAATACGAATGTCCAAAATAACGATTTAAAATTGTGCATGTATAATTTTTTTACAGGACAAAATGTGCTGTTTCAAAAATACATGTACGTACGTAAATGTGTAGGCCAACATGAATATATAATTAAATTAAACTTACATGTGAAAAAATGTATTAAAATAGAATTTTTAAATTTAAGTACCATTTTTAAATTGATTTTTATTAATCACATTAATTTAATCATGTTTTTTAGTTGTATGTAATAATATTAAAAGCACAATTTTATTAATTATTTCCGATTACCACGTGCATATCATACACGTGATATTATGTAGTATGTATTATACATGTGCACACATTATGTCAACAATTATAGTTATATGTACAATTATTTAAGTTTATTATATATACAATACACGGAAGCTCATAAACTAGTATAATTCAAACCGAATCGTGAATTTTGTATTCTAGTTGTATGTATAATAAATTATACTAATAATATAGTAAGATATTTATTATGCAATAAGTATGAATATAATTTCGACCTTCTATAAACTTTTAAAAGTTGAACACTATATCATTATACTAACTGCAAAATAATTTATGTATTATTGTATAGTTTGACTAGTGGTGTATAATATAATGTAGCAAATAAAAGTGAATTAAAATAGTAATTTTTTATTTGCCATTTATTTATATAATAATAATTAAATTAATTAATTTTTCTGTTAATTTGCAGTAGACAATATAAATTTAAATGAATTATTTTTTTAATGTGTCTATAATATTAAAGGATAATAAATTCAACGTTATAAAATAATTAAAAACGCGGTTCGATAAAGTAGTACATAATCACTAAAAGAAAGTCAAATATGTAAAAGTTTTTATTCTTGAGTAATTATTTCAAATAAGGTAGGAAATAAAGATAGTTAAAGAAGTTTTGTCGACGATTTAGAAAATGACTGTAAAACTCGAGTGTATGCAAACAAAGTGAAATCGAAGTAAATGTAATTAATATCAAAATAAAATGTAAGGAAGAATAAAAATTCAACAATGTTTAGTGGTTACTTTTAATCTATGATGATATATTTGCGCTTATTTAGAAAATACGAAAAAAATCAAACAGCTGGTAAAACGTTTAAAAGAAATAATTATTATAGACATGTAAAATAAATTGCTATTGATGATTAATACTTTTGAAATAGCAGGAATTCTTGTACATAAATAATCATATATTGATTGATATGATTTAAAATTAAATACATTGTCCCAAGCATAATTTGAGGTTAGTTGTAAAACTAATGTACACAATATATCCTTTGTATATCATATTTTCTTTTTGCATAAAGGATATTAATAAATTTGCGATGTATTATATTATCAATCAATATTTGTATGGATCGGAATATCATTGTTTCTTAAAAAATACTTTTAGTCAAAATTGAAAATGAATGTATGTAATTTAATAACAAATAATAAATGTATGGGAAAAAACTTAATATTTAATTTACTGTTTCAATTATATATTCTATTCTGAAATAAACATTCAAATTTTTTATTATAAACATTGGTGAAATAGCTTATTACCTAATTGAAATGAACTGATCATCGTAGTTATGACATTTTTACTGTTAAAATTTTAAAGTAAAATTAGTCTGTGACGATCAAAGAAAAAGCACATTGTATTTACCTGAGGGAATACTACATAAAATTGTTTTTGAAATTAATTTAATTAAAATTTTCTATTCTAATTGAAATAATATTAAAATGTTTATTTATAATAGAGAGATAATTGAAATGCAAGCATTCAAAATTTCTTAATTTATTAAGTAATTATGGTTGATTTGAAGTTGAATGTGAACGATCTAAAACACCTCGATATTATATAGTAATACGCGTTATTAGGAAGTTTTTCCCCAAGTAGTCGATAGAGCTGCAGAGGAACAATGCCAGTGGAATGGCAAAAATAAACTGTCCGTTCGAAAGGCATTGTCTTCTTTTTCAAATTTATTTTTAACCTGATTTTTATTTTTATTTCTCTTAAGCAGCCTCATTCTAATTGCAAATTCCAGCGAGACTACGCGTTCAATGATTAAAGCCCGAGAGCATCGAAAACTAACTTATCCACCCACCTTACTTTACACCTCACTTAATTAGATTATAATTTTGCTTGAGTTTACAGTGCTGAGCTCGCATCACCGATGCTATACTGCAAGTACACATTTGCACTTGAAAACCATGCTTCTTCGCTTTCTTCCGGCATCTGCAATACAATTCGTCAAGAGGGGAGGGAACTGCAGATATAGTCTAGTGCAGGAAATATGTAGCTTTTTTCAAATCAGTCGGCAAATGTCCGGGGATAAATTTGTACCGAAATTAAGTTTAGAAGCTACTTCATAAAGTACAAATGAACCTTCGCTCTTTTCACGGTTATCATCGCACTCCGCATTAAGCCTCTAATAGACTTGGATGTATAATTGACTTACTTGGCTTCGTTTTCCCTTGGGCTCGTAAAGGCCTTTTCGAATCAAGCTTTTTCTACATTTTTAAATATTTTCAATGCACATTATTTTTCATATCTTTGATATTTTTCTTAATGCACAATATATTACAATCCATAATATTATGTATGCTAAGTATTTTCTTAGCAATATGTAGATAAATAAGTGAATCGGAGGAATTTTATTTTGTCTTTCACAATTATGATAGCAAATCCTTGTTTGAAGTTGTTTATTTATTTTATGAAGAAATTGATTAAATATTATTGTATAATCAATCCAAGTTTAAAATACCACATTTAAAACTAAACATATAATAATAATTATTATAATTATTATATATATATATATATAATATAATAAAAATATAATAATATATATAATAATATATATAATAATATAATAATATATATAATAATATATATAATAATATAATAATATAAATAATAATTAAATATATGTTTACAAATAATGCTAAAAATTATTTGATTGTCACTATTTGGTAATATATATTTATTGCAGATTGATGTTCTCATAAGCGTGTGCATCAGTGTGTATAAATATTTACCCGAGTCAAATTTTTCTGCGAAATCAAGATAAAAAAAATTGTGCATTATTTAAACTTGAGAAGAATGTAAAATTGATTGATTCAAAAATAACTTAAACTGTTGCAGTGCTTTAATATGTATTCTTATAAGTATACGTTTTAAAGAATGCACATAAGATTACTAGATTAACAAGTAAATAATTTTTTAATATAAATAATTATGATTTTTATATTAATTAACATGTTATAAAACGGATTTATAAAATACTATTTCATTCGTGATAATTTTATGTATTTTCCTTCGTAATATCATTATTTTTTGACTTCAAACAATTTTTTAATCCTAGTGCATTAATTTATTATTAAACTTTCCCTAATTTTTTCTATTTTAAAACGCTTTTCATATGAAAATAAAACAAAAATCTGTACGGTTAGTAAAAATCGAATTCGAAAAGTTGGTTAATGGTCAACAGCCGGTGAAAATTGCTCGTTGATCTAAGAGGCGATAAATTTTCCATTATTCGCTTTATACTATCCCGCAAACTTCTTGACTACTGTAAAGGTGAAAAAGGTAATGTATGGCCGTCGATGAGAAATTTTTCCCCTATTGAAGAATACGAAATAATCATCTTGCTAAGAGCATATATACTGTAGTCTTTTTTATTCTCCTTTCTTTCTTCCTTAATAGTTTGATTTATTTTGTTTGCTATTAAGATTTTTGTCTGATGCTACTGAATAGCAATACAGAGCTTATAGTCTCTTATACCAGTGACTTGCATTCATTATACACTACACTATAATATTTCTATAAGAATGTCATTTTGGCTTAGAGGTAATTGAATTTTAAGATTATTTTTTTTTTGTATAATAGAAAATTTATTGTATTTATCTGTAAAAATATATTCAATTGAATAATAATATCTTATTTGTTTCATTAATAATGCATATGAATTACATTTATTTTATATAGATAAATTACCTGGAAAAATTTTTCGTTGAACAAATATATTTTTAATAATTTATTGAAAATAATAAATACTGTATTTTTATGTAAATCATTTTTTTATGTAAATATATTAATTATGAACCAATATATTACAATTTTTTCATAAATGTTTTTAGAAAAAATTGAAATTAATTTTATACCATGATTTTTTCCTAGTTATAAAAAGTATTCTTTTTATATAAGTACTTATAAAAAATTCTTTTTATATTTATGATTGTACTCTTTTACATTTGACACTAGTTTTACCTCCGTGTCCAGTATTAAGATTATAATGATTTTTAACAGTATTTTCCTCTATCGTCGCAACCTTTATTATTAGTATTTTAATAATTTTAAATAAAAATTAATATATTGGCTAAAAGTAACAAGAAAGAAAATAAATTTGAATACCGAAACTATTATAAAATTAAAATATTCTGTTAAACGATTCGTAAATATTAAGAAAGTACCGTATTTTTTGTATAATATAAAATTCAAGTTAATTAATACATTTGTAAATAAATTAATAAAATAATAATAAATTTGCGAATTAATAGCTATTTTTTTTTAATTTACAAAAAACTAACAATTTATGTAAATAAGATTTATTGTAAAGATTCTCGTTCTTAATAATCTCTTGCAACAAATGAAAATTTTTAATACTTTTTAATCAATTTTCATTTTTCGATAGTGATGTTCAATCAATGTCAAATGATTAAATATTGGCAATAAAATTCGATATAGACGGACAATAATTGTATTTTTCATTTTCGTAAAATCGGGAATACCAATCGTCGTATAACGTTTGAAAAACATTAGACACGAGCTTTTCTATTTAAGAATCGGAGCTGCCGAAAAACGAGGAGATTTCATTCTATGGCCAAATCGCTCGCACCTTTTGAATCCCGAAACCGTACACCATCCGCGCCCCTCATTGAAAAGCGATATCCGATAGGCCTCAACAATGCTACTTAAAATTAAACATCCGTAGATCTCGAATTTCGTCGACGTCCTTTCTTCTGGTAGTTCAGCGCAGGGATTAGAAAAGACAGCCGTATCGGGCCAATTATGATTAGTTGTCAAGGTGAAAATTTGAAATTAGGGTTCGTTGGTAGCCTCACTGTATGGGTTCTTTTGAGTAGGAAATTGTCCATAGGTGTTGCTGTGCAATCCACCTATGTATTTTCCTATGTGTTATAAAATTCTTTCCGCGATAGTTCAAGCTTACAATACTTCCAACGAAATTTACTCGTTTGAAACAAATGTTTCATTCTAAATAACTTTTATGACGTCAACCATATTTAAAAAAAATATTACATTTAGAATTTAATAAAATAGTTAACTTATGTATTTAGAAGTAATAAAAATATTCGTATATAATTCTAAAATTTGCAGATTTGATGATCGCCGTTAATAAATAGTCATAATAATATTAAGATACTTAACTATCAATATTTAGAATTCAGAAGAAATAATTTGCAATTGAATATAATTGACTGAGTCTCTCTCTCTCTCTACTATCTATCTTTATATATATATATAGACACGTATTTCTATCATTGTCTTGCTAACCATCCATTATTCCGTCTCTTTTTCCCCTGGTCTATGGAAGTTTAAGTGCGTCGTGGCCTTTCCCAAAACTCCAATAAAACATCTGTCTCACTCTCTCTCTCTCTTTCTTTCTCTTTTGGTTGTCGAATTGGCAGTAACGAAACCACGGACGGCTGCCTCAAACGGCGCCTCATCAATTGGCTTTGCGTTGCTTCACTTTCCCAACTCCTATATTTCTCATGCTTTCCATTTCTATTGTTTCTACTTTCTATTTATTCGTTGACTATTATAATTTAATTAAATCCTATTTAAAGTGAATACAATTTGACGGCGATGTGACGAATATTTTTATTCTGCTTTTAATTTTATTTTTACCAACACTGATTTTCATGGGGTTATTATCTATTGTAATTAGAATATTTCCTATTTAACATTACTTAAAGCATTATAATATTTTTACATCGATTGTAGCATGTTTATAAATTAAAAAGATTAGTTTATTTTTTTGTCAGTACATGCTTCGTTGAATAAAGACAAATTATATATTTTTTAATTTTATACCTCTTATTTAAACTTTAACATTATTTTCAGAGAAAAAGTTTTATGTATCTTTCAAAAATGAAAATATATAAACTATGGCTCCTTGCAATAATTTTCTATGGTTCTATATATATATAACCATATTTATAGATTATTTTTAAATTATTTTAAATTTATATTAAAATAAGTTGTATTCATGAACAGAATTGTAATTTTTCACATTTATATATATTTTAATTATTTTATGCAATTTAATTTAATGAATATTTCTTATTTCGTTAGAAACTCTGACAGATTGATAATTTTTTTAAAAAATTTTTTAAAATTATTAATCGATGGAGTAAATTAATATTGATAACGATAAGTTTAATATGAATTAATTGTAATATAATTGGTATTTATTGTAAAGTATAAATTTTTAAATTAGATTTCTGAAATATTTAACTTGTCTTAAAATACGAAAGAATTAAATTGAATACAATATGCTAGATTTCGATAAAAGTTCATATATATTTTTAAAATAATGTCTACATTATATAAGATAAAATTAAAAGAAAAATCTAAAATATTAATATTGACAGAATTATTAAGTATTTTGTTAAAAAAAATAAAAATGAAAAGATTATGTAAGGAATTTAATCGTATGATTAGTTTCATAAAAGAAGAATTTTTAGATCCACTTTTTCAGTTAGTAGAATTTATGATACGACCATATTTCAAAAAATGCAATTGGGTTATGTGTATTAAAAGTTTTATATTAAAAAAAAAAGTAAGCTAATAGTAAAAATAGAATTATATGGATTTAATTCAATTATTTATCATCCCATCCTTTTATCTTCTGTTAAAATATGGAATCCACCACTCGTATATTTTGCTTATTAGCTGTATTAATCGTTTACTTTTTATGTATATATTTTAATGCTAATGGTCGCAAAATATGAAAACTGTCTTGATTCATTTTCCGTATATTATTACACATATTATAATATTAAGAAGTACGGGACATGCGTTTGGAATATTTATAATTAAAGGTTTAGAAGACAAATTATTATGTTTTTCCATTTTACTTTACGATAATAATCTAGAAGTCTTAAATATTGTCCTTTTGCTTTTTTTTTAATGAGCATTATGATCTCATTGTGGTATGTTAGATAACGTTGGGCGTCACGAAGATTTCACCTCCTCTTCATTTTTCAGACGATAACATGTGAACGCAGGTATATATACGCGAACGCGAATGAGTTTATATAATTGTGGAGCAAGAGAAAGAGTTATAAGAGAATGAGAGAGAGAGAGAGAGAGAGAGAGAGAGAGAGAGAGAGAGATTGCCTTACTTCTTCAACTATTGTGTTCATCTTTTATCAGTGTCTCTATCTATCCGTCTATTTATCTATCTATTCATCTCTCTTTCTTTTTCTCATTCTCTCTTTTCCACGTTTTGTCTAGCTTTTTTTCTGCACTTTTATAGGTAGGCAAAGGTAGGCAAAGCTGTAAGATATAACCACTGGATTATACGGCAAATATATTTTCGAGATATATATGCGCGAATTCGAAGCCCGGGAGATTTTGCTCCTCAGATCAAATAGCCTTTATAGGAAAGATGAATTCTCTGGAGCGCTTTTTATACATGCTCTTTCTACAATTTTTATGGCTATGGGAAGTTGGATGAACGGGGAATGTCAGGCCACTGCTTAAGGGTAGTATCGCTTGGAGCTGATCTATAAATATACTTATAATGTGCGCACTTGGTTGTTGAGATTTCATTTGTGCAGTACTTCAGTTTTTGTACCGTGAGGTTTAGACTTGTAATATTATTAATTGGCTCTCGGTAAATTTGATATATGAGAGGAGAGTAAATCTTCTCACTTAATTTTTTTTTACGTGTCAAAAAATAATTATATTTTATCTTCTATTTGCAGAAATAATTAGTTACATAGAATATTAAAGGTATTCGTTTAGAGAAGATTATTTTACTTGATAATATTGTTTTTCTAAATGTGACATTATATTTTACAGTCGAGTCAAATTGAATGTTAATGTGTAATTAACGTGATTTGTATAAATTTATTAAAAGGAGATTTTTTCAGAAATCTTTTGGACGTAAAATTGAATTTCAGAAATTAAATTAATTAAATTAAATTAAATTAATTCTGTAATTAAAATTTCAGAAATCTTATTGAATATGCTATTGTATTATTTTGTAAATAAACAAATGAAATGCATGAATACGTGAGTTTAACAATTCAATTAAATAATTTGATGACATTTTATATAATGTCTATTAATATATTTCGTACAATTTACATTTCATTACATCTTTTCATATATTTCAAAATTAAACTGCTACGTGCCACAATGTTGATTTGCTATTATCTGTATTTCCAAGGAAATAAAGAATTTTGTACAGGCTCCGTATTGTAACAGGTTGTACTGAGAAACGTTTTTTTCAGTTAAATATCGGAAAATATATTTCTGAAATTTATGTATAGTAGTAATATATTAATCTTTCATAAATAATTCTATAAATAATTATTTTGTAATTTTAAGTTAACCGCTACGGAGTTTTTGTTTTCATTAATTGTGTTTTTAGTTGTAATTTTTATTATTTAATTAAACATAATGCATATTGGATTTAAAGAACCAATTAATTAATACAAAAGTATATAATTATGTGTTTATTAACAATTTTTTATCTAAATAATTGTATTTCTTTATGTTTCAGGTTAGTATTTGATTCCTTGTTATAGATGCTCAATCAATAAAAATTTAACTGTGCAAATGAACAAGTAAGAAAATTAAAACTATAATCATTTCATTGGATTAGATTCCTTCATTACATAGATTCTACAGCAATTTGTAACAGTTTCAATCTATTCAATGAAATATAATTTACTTCAACATTATTGGGAAATACTTATGATGCATTAATATTCTATACTATTACTTGAATTTACTTTACACTATTAGAAAATTCAATTAAAATAGAACTTAAATTAAGAATAAATAAAAGAATAATTGAAAATAGCAGCTTATGTAAAAATATGGGTCCTACATCTTACATATGTCATTCTGCACATTTATAGAAGCGCTTCAATCACTAATAAAAAAATAAGTCTAATTTTGTCCAAACATAAAGCGAGAAGCTCGTGGGCTGGCAAAAAAGAAAGGAAACTATTCTATGTATAAACAAGCATCAATGTCTTGACATTGATCTCACGTCTTTTTAACCGTCACTTATGTTGTGGGCGTTTGCACCGGTCGATACATCAAGGAGGTAAGAAATACCGTAAAGTTACAAAAGAGAGCAGCCATGTGCAAGAAAAACGCGTGAGCCATTTTGGTACGCGTCGACGCTCATGACTTTCGTTGGCTGAGCCTTTGTTATGATATGACACGAGGGCTTGACTGTCAACCCTTTTTTCAGCGCTAAAGAAATAATCTTTCGGCTTGTTAAGCAATTATGATGTTATTTTAGGAGAGGAAAGTTTCGTGAATGTGCTGTGGAAGATCATTTTGATGAAAAGGGAATGTTTAGTAATACGAGTGGATGAAGTCAATTAGTGAGGATTATTTGTAAGGATTTATGATATTATATATTTACATTTATTAT
>JAPYYT010002898.1:0-15123 GCA_030522565.1 Ceratosolen corneri | reverse complement strand
TTCAATACGTTAAAATAAACACCATTTTACAGCATAACCCACGCCAATTTGCCTCTGTTTCATTCTACCCTGCTATCTCTCTTTCTCCACTATCCGCCTATCCCTCCCTCCATCTGGGAGAGTGTTTCCTCGGGCTCAATCCCGAACAACAATAATAATCTAATAACTTCTAAATTAATTTCACCTTGTATATACAATTTGCTTCAATATTTATTTAATATATAAACTACATAAACGTACAAATAACTCGTAAGACTTGTTTCTTTGAAACCTATTTTTATCATCCTCTTTCCACTATCCGTCTTTCTCCATCCGCAACTTGGAGAGAGAATCCACAGGTGGGTTTAATCCCGAATACATACATGTAGAAATATAAAGATTAATGAACAGAAAGATATTTTAAATAAATATGTAAAAATATATTTAATAATTACATATACGTATATATGCATTTGTTGTGTGTTATCAATTATTTTTTGAATACATATATAATGTTATTCATATAATGTAGGTACAAAATAAAAAACATATATTTATATTCATTTTTTTAATATTTATAATATATAATGAAATAATATGACAAATTTTTAATCCTATTTATAACTCGATTAAAAATTGGGTCGCCATTTCGATGTTAAATGTTTATTTTCTTTTATGTGGGCTTTATTTTCTTCTTCTTCAAGTTGTATCTGCAATAAAAATATATGTGATATAGTTATATTTATATTATATACATTATGGGGTATGGATATAAATTGATGTAAACTTTCATTAATTGAATTTATTATTGCTCAGAAAACTGTGTCATAAAATTTTCAAAGTTTGACTTTAAACATTTTTAAAAGAATAATGTATTAATCAGATTATATCAATCTTGCTTTATATCAATATTACGTCTATAGACAAGTTTATGGATTATTCTCAAGTCCGTAGTGTTAAAAATTGCCTTTTTTAAATGATTTGCTTATTAATCAATCACAGTTTTGTACATAAGAATTAGTATCTAAAATATATTCGTATACACACGCTTAATATTAGTTAATCAATCATTAAATAATTGTAAAACTCTTTAACTTTATCCAATTAAGTCAATTGCAGTTACATATACAAGAATTATTACCCATAATACATTCTTACACACATTTATATTGATTATACAACGGCAAAGTTACGAGTAACGTTATTAAAACAAACAAGCCGCTTCACATTAACACTATCTGACGACCTACAGTTAATAGCATTGTAGGTGACCTAAACAAGGATCACCTTCATACTACCCGATTATGTCATCATGGACATATAACAATTGACCGCCGCAACTACATCAGCTATATCAAATACAAATGCTAAATAAAGAGAAAGGAATTGATTCCTTTAGCAATCATTAATATAATTAGTGCCAATCGCGGGATCAATAAGAAATATCAAGCAATTAGTTTCGACAGGGTGGCGTAAAGTCGCGATGCGAACTGTGAGGACAAAGTGAGTCACGCCGTCGAATCAGTGTGGAAACCGTCGTCTTCGAGTAACGTTCAATCTTCAACTACGGATCCCGACAGAAGCCGAAACCAAGCAACGAAGATTGGCAAATGGTAATACTGTAAACCGAAGACTGACAAGAGCAATACTACAAAGAGAAAAAGGAACCATACTCCCTCCAGCTGAAGCAACTATGCACAATTCAGCTCGAGGTCAACAAGAAAGGCTGATGTTCTATCAGCAATCATCAAGGATGGAAACCAACCCTCCTAAGTGCGCCGCGCCTAATCCACGACTGCATCAACCAATCAGTTCGTAAGAGAAATAAAGCAGAGTCAACTTACAATTGAACCTTGCATCGTAATAGAGGTTTGTTACATCCAACTAAGTAAAAACTGGGGCTAAGCCGCAAGGCAGATTTTCGAATGTCATTGAATCTCCGTTCAAGCGTTACGACCATTTATCATTAGCACATATACACACAAACGCTCGCAAACACATTACCACACCAAGAGAGCATTTATAATTAAATAAATTAATCCTACCGCCAACATCACTCCTATTATATCCCCACTCCTTAAGATCAGGGAGTGCATACAGTCACACAAGGTGAAACCTTGTATCTAAGTCTATCGATAGGCCATCGGAACAGGTAAAGCTGAGCCCACGAAAGCTGGATAGAGGGTACCTCAACATTTGGTCCTTCGAGCCGGATATAAGTAAGGTAGAAAATTGGTATAACACGTGTGTGTTGAAAAAGAAAGTTGCTCTTACATGCGTGTGTTAACATTTGAAATTGAGTTTGGATAACAAACATTAACAACGCTTATTCGTTTATGCAATTGATGAATAATATATTGAAAGAGATATCGCCATTTCATTAAATTAATCAGTGCTTATAAAGGTTTTAAAGGTTTACATAAAGAAAGTCACAATGACAAGGTCAAAGGTACGCCAGAAACAACATGCTCGAATAGAGAGAAGGAGAAGAGAACAATCAGAAGGCCTTATGCAATTAAGAGTAACAATGGGGTTATTGCAGGAGCTCCATGAGATGTTCCAAAAGGAGGATGATATTATGTCATCACAATGGCCTAATTTACTAATCCATCATAATTATATTACATAATTACATAATTATATTACATAAATACAGGTGTCTTTACCATTGAAATGAAACAATATTTAAAAACAAAGAAGGCACTTGCACAACTTGAAAAGGAGTTGATGGATAATGAAATACAAAATAAGCCACAGCGTCAAAGTGAAAAAAGAGCAGAAACCCATCACCAACATTCGTCTAGTCTGCCTCAGACTGCAGTACCCAAATTCGATGGTAACTATAAAGCTAGGCCTTCCGCTTACGACTTGGCCATAAAAGTGGTTTTGAATAAAGAAATAATAAGCAAAACAGAGAAATTATATTATTTGAAAAGTGCACGTCGACGACCTGCAGCTGACCTCATAGCACAAAAGCAACTCTGTGATGAATCACTTGTCATAGCCTGGGGCATCTTAACACAGAGGTATAAAAATAAGCGATTACTAATTAACTCAAATCTTGATACTCCAATTATACAGCAAGAGCAAAAGGGCATGCATGTTATATCAGTGGAAAGAAGGCAACAGATTATCAGTCATCAAACAAAGTTAAGTCTAGCAACAATGACATAAGAAACAAGTTGATTTTTGTGATGATGAACACCGTAGTCAAGAGTGCCCTGAATTCAAGCAAATGTCAGTAACCAAATGAAGAGAGTTAGTATCGAGCCATCACTCATGGTTCCAACTGTCTAGGACATCATACCTTGAAGACATGCAGGAAACCCAATAAGTGTAATCAATGCCAAGGCCGACATCTTACAATGGTACATGGAGATGTGATCATTGGGGAAAGCGAAGAAAAAGTAATAAATTATAACTCAGCACACACATAAACTACAAAATATAAAAGGTGTAACAAGCCACATTAATTAAGTAGATGCCGCAAGTTTAAAATTATTAAGACGAAACTTCACCAGGTAAATAATGTGTACTACAACTGCTTAGGAAATCACCTCTTAAGGTCATGTAAGATAAAAAAGAAGAAATGTAAGAAGTGTTAAGGTCTACATAAGATAATGGTACATGGAGATGTGATCATTGTGAAAGGTGAAAGCAAAAATGAAGGGTTGTCACAGAAACTCTAGCAGTAAGAAACCTGCATCAACTCATCGACAGTCAAGCATACAGATATTCGTCAACTCTATCATGTATCAAAAGGTTAGATTCGTCGATGATATTTAGGAGGTGCAGGCCATTTGCAACACTAGGAAAAGGATGCAATATAATGGAAACCGCCCTACATGGCGGGCGGTACGTACAGACTCAGTGACATTTTAAAGATAGATACATTGTAAAGATATTTTGAATTTACAAGAAACAGAACCTCAAAAGGAAAACTATTAAGATGTATATAATGTACTTGACCAATTCAAGTTTGTATTTTGAGAAAAAAATTTTGAGAAATATATAAGTAAGATGCTTTCAAGAGAGCTGAGTTCCAAAAAGAATATTCACTTGAGTGTTAATAATTAATATTCGAATTTGAATAAATTCTGGAAAGTAATCACTTTATGA
The DNA here is from genome assembly GCA_030522565.1 of Ceratosolen corneri. Classification (NCBI taxonomy): domain Eukaryota; kingdom Metazoa; phylum Arthropoda; class Insecta; order Hymenoptera; family Agaonidae; genus Ceratosolen; species Ceratosolen corneri. The sequence goes on along the minus strand of JAPYYT010002898.1, from coordinate 11,025 downwards.
TTCATGTTGTTTAATGTTTAAAATATAGGTTCCTTTAATCAGCCATTCAATTAACCAAGAAGGATTGGAGGAAGTCAAACTAAGAGAACTTAATCTATCTACTTTGGGCCACAAGAGTGGCAACTCATGGAATAAGGTGGGGCCCTGCCAAAACCCTACAGCTGATGTGAGACAAGTTTGTTACACTGCATTTGACAGTATCAGCCTTCAGCATGGAAATAGGTCAAAAGACGACGGGGGCCTTGCCATCAACAAGAAAGGGAAGAGGGTTTAACAATCCCTCACTTCATAAGCGCCAAATAGACGCAACAACTGAAATACGAGACTCGCGATCAAAGAAGCAACATCGTGGGTTGCTCAAATTGAAAAAGATATAAACTCACACTCAGTCGAGACAGTGAGTGGTCATCCTGCAAGAAACTAACGACCTTTGTTGATCATCAAGGAGTCATTAGAGTAGTGGGTCGACTAGAAGCTTCATTGCCACATGAAACTAAGTATCCCGCCATTTTACCGCGGCACTCAAAATTTACTTCATTGGTCATCGCGGATGCTCATCAACGAACCCTGCATGGAGGAAGCGCCCCATACATGCCAATAGCTCAGAATTAAATTTTCGGATGGCTCGTCATAGGTCCCACAGGTGAATGCGGATTGTCCTCCTTCATCTCCCACGTCGTCCACCCAAATAGAGAAGACGCACTGCACCAATATTTAGCAAGTTCTGGGAACAAGAAGTCCCAATTGATGATAATCCAGATTATACCGTTGAGGAACAGCAATGTAAAGAGCACTTCCAAAAGACTCATCAAAGAAACAGCAAGGGCAAGTACATTGTTCGACTACCCTTAATAACCCCCACATCTGTTTTAGGTTCATCGCAAAAAAGCGCTTATCAAAGTCTACAAAACCAATTAAAATGATTTGCAAGAGGCAAAGAGCTTAAAAGCGAGACGAGGTAATGTAAACACGTCATATTCAAATTGAGGAACAACATTCATCGGAGCACAAAAGGCCTTAAAAAACTTATTCAAAAGGTGCAATCATTTTGGAAACACTAAAAAAAAAAATTATCTACATCAACTACAAGAAAAATCAAAATGGCACCAGGTAAACAACGAAATAAAGATTGGAACATTGGTCTTCATTACGGACGAGCGGTTTCCATGAAGCCGCTATATATAAATTATTTAGACCTATTAACAATCCCACTCACTACAAGCAGACAGACCAAGAAATACCAATATCAATAATTTACGTATTTACTGCAGTCACCCACATTAAGCATACAAAACCTTAACCGATTGCTACTGTCAGAGCTAACTCAGCCATTCCCTAACATACATCTAATAATAATAATATCATACCCAATTCTTTCCTTTCTTTAATCAATAAATATCCCTAATCGCTATTAATTTCTAATTTCAATTCTTGCATTATTAAACCTTTAATCTTAATTATTCAAAAAATTTTCGTAATAGTTATATTAAATCTTTGAAGATAAATAAAATAATTACTAGATTACATTTAAACTTAGTTCGACGAGTCTTTTCTGAGAACCGACTTCTATCCTCTCTTTCCACTATTCGTATCTACTCACTAAGCTTGAAGAGTAAAACAAAATATTGGTAATAATCCCAAACAAAACCCACTAATCAAAATTAATAGACCACTGGAAAATTTCTAACTGACTTTACCCCTTCTTAAGGAAAAACGAAGAAGTGACCGGCTACACAAATACGAACGCACGGACAATACAACAGTTATTTCTGAAACCTCAAATTACACTATTATTCTCATCAATGTGCTTAGTTGTTTTATAAATACGTGATATTAAACGAAGAAAGGCTGCAGTTTATACTATAATTGTCTTACAATAAGTACAAGAGAACATTAATTGTATTGCATTTGACACTCATTGAACAACGAACAGTTAAATAATATATTCTACGTGAATTTAGATATATATATTTACAATAAGACTCATTTAAGTAGCGCGCAATCACTAAACACATATATCTCACAATGAATCTTCTCTCATCAAGCAGTGGACAGTTTAATAACTAATACATATAGATTTGCTATCGATTTATTAAAAATCCCGCTCACTAAGAAGCAGAAAGATAGAAGATATATACTTATTTATAATTTTGCTTAATTAAAAGCATAATTTATTCACGATAGTCACTTCCACTGAGTTTATACAAAGCTTTAATTAATTGCTATTTTGCCAGATGTAATTCAACCACTTATTACTACACCTGCAATAATAACCTACACCTATTAAATTTCTCCATTTAATAAATTATTTATAATCCTTATTAATTCCAAACATCGATTCACAATTCACAACTCCCGTTACCTTACATTATTATAATCTTAATACCTATTATATTAAATAACTTTAATAAATAAACAACTATTGAAATTACATCAAATATAGTTGGAAGATTCTTTTCTTGTAACCTACTTCTATCCCCTTCATTCCACTATCTGCCGCTCGTCGCTCACACCGAGGAGACTTTTAAATACGGGTATAAAATCGCGAACAAATATTAATGTGACTTTTGTTCGAGATTCCCAGAATAACTAATCAGTTTAATAACAAACTTTTACTTAAACTTCGACTTTCCGCCCCTCAATTCCCTTCGTTGACAAGCTGGAGGCTCGACAATAGACAAAAAGGCATGCACCGATAATAGGCATAACAAAGCGCATAGAAGCAATGATGTGATGCTTCCCTTTCTTCGCAGATACTTTCATTCCCCATTTAACGTTTTTTACTCGGATCATAAATAGAATTTCGGAAGCCGCGGTCAGTATTCTCGAGTAATTAATAAGGAAAAGACCAGCGAGATATACTTAAGAAGAACAGCTATAATGGTTATTCTAAAATAGTTTTTTTTTATCTTGGCTTTCATATTAATAATCTTATAAAAAGTTTCGTTTAGGTAACTAGTGCTTATTGCATAAGGCACGAATGTTTAAATAATGATTTTTACATGATTTAAGAATCAGCAAGACAATAATCATATAGTAGTTTAAGTAACTGCTGGTTCTTGATCTGCAATAAGGTTTAAATAAGAATAATTTGACAATAAGCAAGATTAAACAAAATATGGTAAACTGCGTTCGAGCTTATTAAAGGAGATACTCAAGAACAATCAATCTTCAAGAAAAACTTTCATTTATTTATTTTCAGCAACTGTCTATTCAATTTTTGATTCATTTGTTAACTTTTATCTTGCATCTATTATTATCAATAAATTTAAGTTCATATTTTTATATTTAATCATTAATTTGCACTGTTTTAAAATTTTTAGTTAACCCTCCCTTTCCAGTATCTACTTTCCCCCTTCCAATGAGGCGAGAATTCACACATAGGAATTTAATTCCGTAACAACTTGTAAGAAATTATAGAGGTCGAGGTCATCTATAATAGATTTCATATAAATTATAAATTCTGTCTCACTCTATAAGAAACATTTAGTTGGAACGTAATATAATAATGTAATCTTTATCAGTGAAATAATTAAAACTATAAATAATACAAATTTTTATCTAGATTTTATTTAGATTTGTAAAAATAGACAATAAAATTTAGTAATTAAAAAATTATTAATTTGAGCTAATTTATAAATTTTCTTATTATCTAATTTGTTATAAGAATAACTGCTTTACTTTCAACAGGTATTTTTTTTATTATATTGTTACTTATTTATTAGTTATTTTAAATGAATTAATTTATACTGTATATTAAATTAAATTTCAATAAATAATATAAAATTTAAATTAAATAATATAAAAATAATATTAAATACTAATAAATTAAATATTGAATTAATGTTTTTCCAGTTAGATATATATATTTTAAAGTATCAACTTTAGAATTTGGGCACAAAAGTCAGCACGTAAATTTCTAAATTATTTCCATAATAAAAATAACTTAAAAAAGTTAGTATGTCAATGTCATAAACAATTGTTCTAAAATAAAAATGAAATCATTTTTATTACGATTCCAAAATCTTGCATTGTAAATTAGAATTACCTCTAATAACTCATGATATAACATATTTCCTCTTTTTTAATTCTTAACCTAAATTAAAAATATAATTTAGAATACTTTTTTAGAATGTAAACATAATTATATATTGTAACCTATTATATTTCGAAACAATAGTATATATACTGTTTTTAAACAGTAAAAAATAGAAAAGAAAATTTCTAATATGCATTTTTAAAGCCAAACTGGTAGCAACTGGCATCATAGGATATAATATTAGGCTTTACTGAGTTTCAATTTAAAATTAATGAACTAATTAAAATTATCAAGATAAAATACAATTTTACAATAGATTTTATAAATCTATTTTAAAGATAATTTTTCAAAATAAGACTTGAATATTTATATTCTATATCTATGAATATATAAATATATGAATTCCTTTTAAATATATTGTTTGCATTTATTGTTAGTTATACAAAATATTGTAGTGCATACCATCATAATATAAAACGATCTGTAGAATTTTATATAATTCAATAGTACATACCAATAATTTTCTTTGATTTTCTCTGAAAGTTCCCAAAGGATTATCGAACTGACGATAATAGTTTATAACATCTCTAATATCATCTACATTGGTTTCGTATATTGCTGTAAAAAATACAACTGAATTATATTAAAAAATTATAGAAACCATTATTTATATCAATCTTTTTAAATTTTAAATTACAAAATTTTGTATTTTAGTTGTATTTTAAAATTTAGATTAAATGTTATTTATTTTATAATACAATTGGTTCAATATTATAATATTGATTATTATAAATAAAGATATTGGTTACCATATTAATTAATTTAAATAATTTACAGAATTACTATTATCTTTTTAATTTTGCAAAATTTACAAATTATGTTAACGTGAAGTTTAATACTCATTCTCTAATAATTAAATCAATAATTGTACTATACAGTCATTTTATTTATTTTTAGTAATTTATTAGTAATACTGTATTCCTGTATACTTATATTAAATAAGTACCCTTTAAAGTTATAATTTATTCACACCATATATAATAGATAATCTTACTTTTAAGAAAAGATGCTAAATCATATAATGTTGTATCGTTATCACTTCCGTTCCAACGTGGTATCTTCAACATGTTTTCAGGATGAAACTTGACACTTTCTGCATTCCAATCGATTACAATAACCTGAAAGTGATAAACAATTTGTTATACGGAAAAAACTTTGATTATAAAACATATAGTTAAAAATTTTACTGTTATTTCAATTATCGGAGAAGATTAAACACAATTTAAAAAATATACGAAACAAAAATAAGCATAATTATTCTAATAAAATTTTTCATTTCTAAACAAGATATACACCCATTCTCCCTTTTTAACCATTTGAACATGACTACTTTCAAGAACTAACGATAAGAGCTAAGTATTGTATTCGAGATTCCGTTCATCAACGAAACTCTCTCTGTTAATATTTATGTTTAGAAAATGTATATCTATAAGAAATTTAATACTGTATATATAGCTTCCCAATTCAAAATCATTATTTTCACGTATTCCATCACCTATGATAAACCGTTAACACCGCAACAGGCACTGTTACTTTAATAATTAACTCACTAATCTCTACCTCTACTAACTCAAAGGCTTGTATTATGAATTTTATTAAATTATTATGCAGAATTATGCAAATTATGTACTTCAGCTTGGCGAGTTATAATGTCGCGACTATTGTCACATTCCCCCCTGTATATCTATGTTTAAAAAGCACATAAATAATTGCCGTATCAGTCAGAGGTAACTACTCCCTCCATTTCCTTTACAGCTTTTAAACAGTAGTCAATTGACATAACTGACTACCTCATACCTTTATCTTACACTATCTTTATAGATTATAACTTATTATAACATATTGTCATTTGTTTTCAATATTTATTAAATAAATTATTTAAACGCGCAAAAAACTCCGAAGACTCGATTCTTCGAATCCAATTTCTATCCTCCTCTTTCAGCTATCCGTCTCTCTCTGAAGAATTCATACACGGGTTAAATCCCGAATAATTTGAATATTGTTTTTTCATATTTATGATTGCCATATGTATCTCAAAAATCCGTGAATATAATTTCAATATATTCAATTCAATTCAATTTGGATTAAATAATTTGAAAGAATTTTTCGTGAGAGAAAATAATATTAACTTACAGTTCAGGAACAACTCTTACACTTTTATAGTTATCATAACTTTTTATTATAAAAGAGGGGATAAGGTGTGAACAGATATATATCAAACTTTGAGTATTATTTTAAATACATGAAGAAACAAATAAAATTTGTAATTTTTAAACATAACATTCTATTCGGAAAGGAACCCGATATGTGAACTTTACCAGTTGTTTTGTGGAAGAGGAAGGATTGCAGAGATGTTTAAAACAATGCTCTTAATCAATCAAATATAATAATAAATTGCTTTTATTGTTAATGAAATGTTGATTATATTATTAAATTTAAAGTTGGATATAAAATTGTTACTTTTATAAATATTATTACTGAATTTGTAGAATTAAAGCGCTTTTCTTGAAAAAGCAATCAGTTGATAATTGTTTACTGCAGCAGTTGGACCTATTTTTGCACCAAATGTAATATTGATGATATTGAAAATATTTGCTATTAAATATTGATCGTATACTAATTATATTACAAATTAGCAACAACGACAAGTCGTAAATTATCCGTCACCAATGTAAATTTGAAATCTATTCGTACAGTTATTCTTCATGCTTCAATTACTTTAAGAATTATTATTTACTTATACTTATCTTATTCAAGAATTACTATGCTACTTATTTAAACTTATTTAAGTATCTCTTGAAATTGATATTAATCATTTTTACGATAGTTACTTAATCAAAAATGATGTACAAGAACATCAAGTATCAGAATCATTATTATGAATGCTAAGATAAAAAAAGAACAACTTTTTATTAGAATAGTAGCTGTCATTTTGAAGACTGTATCTTTATGTTACATTCCTATTCTTACTGATTTCCTAGAGAATACTGTCCCTTCAAGGCTTCTGTAATTCTATTTATGTTTTGGATATAAACAGTTGAGTAAAGAATGGAATTTTACGTGATCAGAAATTTATCGCGAAGAAGAGAAGCTTTATACTATTGTTACTAGGCGTTTATTGTCATTTTGTTTATCATTGGCTTTCTCGCTGGCAACGAACGTCGATGAAGTTACTAGTTTTTTCATGGTGATCCGAAGAGGACTTAAGGTCGATGCGTAAAATTCGAAGAATTAGAAGCATTGTCATTAAACCTATTCGATATTCTGGGAACATCGAACACATACTATTACAAAATAAGTACTTTTAACTAAATATTAGTTGGACAATGTAATCTAGTACTGTATTGTCAATTTTACTTTAATATAATCAACTAAGATATTGTCCCATTTTAATAATTTATATTTAATAATATATTAATTCTAAAATATTAAGAATTTGATTGGTTTAAAAAGTGAAATAAAAACTTTTCTTTAAAAATAATAATAAACCCTTAGTGTTTATTTAGTATATAAATCTGTTCCGAGATTCCGTTCGACAACGGGACAGAACGCTCCCAATCAATATTTTTCTGTTTGGAAACTCTTCAATACTGTTGTTAAATTTACGCCTAGATTTAGTGTTTGAATGTAAACATTTCATCGACTATTTTACAGAAAACAAAGTTAAAAAAAAATAAACAAACAAACTTCAATATCGCTGCAAGCATTTTAAGAAACTATGTACTCTACCTCCTCTTCTTTCTGCTTCCAACTTTCTTATGAAACTGGAAGTTCAATACTAAATCTACCAATCAACAACAATAGAAAATAACTAACCAATAACTGACTTTTACCCCTTGCCAAGGAAAGATGAAGAAGAACGTCTTTCATAAATTCGACCGCATAGATTGTGCAAACTTAGTGACTTCTAGCAGCTAATACATTAACATCTAAATATTTTAATTCTCTTACGTACTTTCGCTGACTGCAGTGCTGTCTATGTTTATACGCGTCTAATTGCCATATTCTTCGTACATTCACTGCAATCATATTTCTTCAGATTCGTCTAAAACATGAATAATATTTAAAGCAATTAGTTTACAACTAATCGCTACTCTAGTCAAGTAGTAATTCAATTTAAAATAACATCAACGCGGTCATCAATTTACAACTGATCACCGTTACATACACTTCTATCACTTTGACCGAAATATATATAATTTATAATTATTTTTAAAACTTCGATTTAAAACTTACGACTTCTTTTACATCGCTTATTCAACCTTCTATACAATATAAATCTAATTCAATTTCAACCTTATATTCTCCACATTATTAATAATAAATAATTTTAAAGCACGTAAAATAGTTCGAAGACTTTTTTTAAAACATACTTCTATCAATCCCCTTTCACTATCTACCTCGCCCCACTCACACCTTGGGGAGATTTACAATCGGGTTAAATCTCAAAGAAAATCAAACATCGTTAGATATCAATTACACAAGTTTTATTCAATTCTAATAGAATTGGTTTTATATGAGTTTATATCATATTTCACGTAATTACTAACATAGATGTAATTAATGTATAAAGTTTAAAATTAGTATATTAATATATTTTCCTGTAACAAATTCTAACTTGTAATATTGGAACTTTTTATTAAATAGTATTATTTCATTAATCAAAATTAAAATATATTGTTTACTTACTTTTCTAAGATCTCTATTAAGAGCATCCAGATCTTTTACATGATGTCCATCGACAAATCGTGTTGCATCTCGAACTAATCTATACATAATATATCCCTGTGAATCGAGAGCATCCAAAATTGGAAATACAGTCTAAAATTGAAAGAATTATATAATAAATCATATTTAATTATTTATTTATTATTTATTAATTTCATTTGGTTTAATAGTTTAATAAGAATATCATATTAAAATTATTCTAGTAAAATTCTTCGGTTTAATTAATATAAAACAATTATTTTCGGTATAAATTAAGCTGCACTTATTTAGGCCATTCAAAAAAATATTATGTTATCAATGTTGATTGACAGTTTCAACAGTTTCTGTATTGAAATGTAAGATAAGAATTTAATAAAATAAATCAGAAAGCATAAAAAATTTGGAAGTATTCTAATATAAATTTTGTCCGATATGAATAAAAAATTTTATATTATTACAAGCTTGAATAAATCGAAGTTTTTATATAAAATTTGTATAATAATAAATAAATAATAATTATAGGAAATGAGTTGTAGTATTTCGCTGATATGAATTCAGACTTCAGTATACATTTATAGGCATAATTATAAGAAATTGGATTATTATAGTGTAAAAAACACGTCTTTAAATTTCGATAACATAACAATTATTTATTACGAATTAAAACGAATTGATTAGCATACTATATTTTTACTTCATTGACCAATAATTTATTAATTTTTTTACTCAAAATAAAAAATAAAAAGAACAAACAAGAATTCCAAACTTACCAACCCTTGTTCGGCAGTATAAACAACTGTTTCAAATTGTGGTGGGGCAATTGTTTCTAGAAAATGATCTATTCCAGGTCGTTTTTTAAACCGCCATCCAGTTTGATACTAAAATGATTATCAATAATTGTTATTTAATTATCCAAAAGGTTATATAACTTATAGTAAAGAACTATTTTATTATGATAAGTAATATAACACAATTGAATTCAGTAATATCAAACAAATTTAATAGAAAATGGATTATGTACAATTACAAAAATAAATGTAAATTTTAAATGCAATCATTTTTACAGATATCACTCTAGATACTAATGTTAGATGTTAACATTTAATAATCTAGTTTTTTATTTTAAATTGAGACTTTTTATAAATTCATAACTCTGCTGATATTCATTAAATATTTTGTTTATTTATTTAAAAATCAATCCAAGTCGTTTTAATTTTATTAATGCAAAAAAATCTATAATAACAGATTTCTTAATGGATAAATTATCAGTTTATACGATTTTCGCTTTAAGATTCGTATTTTAAACAAAAATAAATTTATTATAATTTAGTTATATTAAAACATTTTGAAATACGACTCAAGAAAGTTAAATTTTTCATATAAACTTAAAAAAATATCATTATAATATTTATTGCAATTAGATTAATTATACATCTGCAAAACTCTTACCGTCCAGTCAGGATGTACTAAAACATCTGTTAATTCTAGTATAATTGTATAAGGTGGTTGAATATAGGGATGCTTTAGAGGATCGGGTAGCAGTTTATCCCTGCTTGGTTCTTGTACTAACTGAAATGAAAGTTTTATATTATATCATTAAAGAAAAGAGTAAATTAGTTATATTAAAACAGATATAAATATTAAGGAAAAATGTATTTAATATAAATATTCAAAATATTTCATTTATTGTTAAATGAAATTGTTCCTTTAAAAAATTATATTTATTATAATTATTAAAACAATGAAATACAGATTTCAGCAAATTTTGATCATATGTTCAAGAATCATGCAGTTACTCGACTTTCGGTACTACCTCTTTTTTTTTGTAAATTCTTCTCGTACATTTAATACGTTTATGATTGCCGGATGTGTCCCAAGATATTTGAAACATTCTTTAAATATACATCGGACCGTGCCTCCAAAAGTTTTGTACGTTACCACTTATAACCATAAACAATAATCACAAGTTGTCCTGCAATATGAATGTGACAAAAAATAAGGGACAAGTCTTCCTTGGTATAGACACATGGTTGCTATAAAACGTCTTAAGTAAATACCCAGCTCAATAAATAGAAAAGGGAAAATCTCAGTAGGACACCGGAACATCGGAGTGACCGTGAGAACCGCGGTCACCACGTCGCGAAAGGGTACCACCTCTTCGCCCCTTGGCACTTCGCCCTTCCCCAGGAACAGGGCGTTGACATTTTTGTCAAGAGTTC
>JAPYYT010002897.1:0-15128 GCA_030522565.1 Ceratosolen corneri | reverse complement strand
GGAGAGGCGGATAGTGGAGAAAGAGAGATAGCAGGGTAGAATGAAACAAAGGCAAATTGGCGTGGTTATGCTGTAAAACGGTGTTTATTTTAACGTATTGAAATATAATGCCGTCTTTAGACGTTGTGGTATTATTATAATGCTGTTTTAATTTTGAATTACAAATCTTGAGTTATCTTAATATTCAGACATGAATTGAATACTGCGATAGTTTTAAGTGAATTTACAAATATGTTAAGTTCCCTGAGTTAATTAAAAGTTGCTTATTTCCAAGCGGACGCAATATTCAGGCTTAAGTTGACTCTTACAGCGCTTGGAGTGATGTTATGTTTTATGAATATTGCGTCCGCGCGGAAATATAAATAAAATTTATTTAATTAACAGCTATGTGAAATATTGCTCTATTTATATTATTGTACATTCTTAAAATAATATATAGAAATAATTATTTCTACAACTTTATTGAGAATTAGTAATATACCTATTTATAATTGCTACGATATTCAAAATATTATGAATGCTTTCAAATTACGCTTAATGATTCATGATATATTTATAATTTTCAATAATATTGTTGAAAATTAAAATATAAAATTAAATAAATTGAGTAAAAATTATTTATGTTATATATTTATTATTATTTAATTTAAACAAAATAAAATTGTATTTTATTAAAATTACTAAATAAAATTTAAATAAACCAATTGTTCTTATTTTGAAACACTATTCGATTAAAATGAATTGTATATTATTATATAAATATATTTTTTTTTTTGTTAATAAAACATACATTGAGTAATGATCATTAATTAATAAATGTAATAATATTTAAAAACATTATAATATTATTAATGGTAAATTCTAATAACAATTAACTTATACAAATTAAATAAAACACATTAAATAAGAAAAATATTGATTTTTATTATAAATTCTAATGTTTATACAAAATCCTTTTGTGACATAATGCAGATTTTAATATGAACACTTACTCATTCGTTTATTACTTATAATTTATATAAATAGTCAACATAATACATAAAATATAGTCATGGAATAATTTAAAAAACGATCAAACAAATATATTTACAATTATAACAATAAGTCAATGATTTTTAAAGACAAATTTATAACAATAAAATAAATATACAATATATTGTATATGATTTAATATATATATATACACAGAAGTTATATATATGTATGCAAGCATATTACAGTACTTCAATTATGTACAATTATGTATATAGTTCATACCGTTGATATATGTATATTAATAATATTCAAATATAAAATCTACTAACAATTTTTAAAAACTAAATGATTAAAATAAAAAAAAATTAATTAAATTTTTAAAAATTTAATAAAAGAATCTGTCTTAGAAATTATCTATTTTAAACTTTTTTTTAATCTTTCAACTATTTTAATAATTTTTATCTAAAAGTTAATTATTTTTGTTTTGAAACAATAGTAATATTAGAATATGAAACAAATACATTTATAATAATTAAAAAGCTAAAATTCTTAATTATTTTATTTTTAGTTATTTATTTTTAAATTTATTTATTACAAATTCATAATAATTTTTAAGCCGAATTCATAAATATTTCTAGTTTATAAAATTAAAAATTTATTTTTTAAATTTGAAAGTCTGTAAAAAAAAATTAATAAAATTTATAGAAAAAATAATTAAAAGTTTGAACTAAATTTTATGATTTTAAGATAAATAGGTATTATATTATATAACTCCTTCTAAAATAAGTGCAGAATTGTTTTTAAATATAATGTTTAAAATACGATCTTAAGACATTGTAAATTATATTTCTTTATCTAGATTTTTGTACTTGGCAATAAGTATAATTTGTGTATATGTACAATCAAATTAAATGTAAAATTATTAAATATAAAATATATTTTAATACGGTTAAAAATTAAATAGGTATATCAATGAAATCATATTAATAATATAATATTTATGAATTTTACTCATGCATTTGTATTTACTTCACATTATAAATATATACATAATTACAATAATAACAATGATACTGTTTGAAATTTGTACCATATATCATATATTCGTTTCATTTATATGAGTCATTAATTTACATAATTAATTTAAATATGCAAAATAATAAGACAAATTTAGAAATCTACTATTTTTGTTTAAATTTACTTTAACTAAACTAATACAACCTAATCAAATATTTTACTTATGCATACCAAAATCAAACACTATTTACCAATAACTTATTTTATATAAAAAAATAATAAAGTAAAGTCCATATTATTAACCATGCATTTGGTTTTACTTTTTGTTAATTCAAAATTGTACTGAAATATCATATAAAACATTTGGTTTCAATTATTTTTTAAATATCAATTTTTTCAATAAAGTAAATTATGTTCTTTATCTTTAAAGTTACTTTAATTTTTTTCAATTTCTTCTTTTCCATATCTAATTGGCATCCCCATAAACATTGGTCCTTTCTTTAGTATATAACTACTTTTTAATTTATCTACTTCTATCTTGTTGTTTTTCTTTCGATTTATTGTACTTGAAAATTCCTTCTCCTGGTAAAACCATTCCTATTTGTGATATTCTAAATAACCAGTAATAGCTTGCATACCATGTAAATATAGCAATAACTCCTCCTATGAATTTTTCAATCATAGTATGATAATATAAAATTGTTGCAACAAGCATCACATCCCAAATAATTTGTTGGATTGTCATTGCAATAAACAATCCTCTTAAATAAGGAGTTAAAGCTTTATGCGCTTTTTTTAAAAAATTCAAATCATTATCTGATAAATTTTGTAAATATCCTTTGTTGTTTTCACTAGATGTTCTTCTATTATATTCTTCATTCATTATAATATCTTTAATGCCTTCCCATCCAAGTAAAGAACATCCTTCTTCAGACAGAATTAAACTAGAATATATTATAATAAAAGTATGTCCAGAAATATCCACACCACTCCAGAAATTACCAGTTTGTAGGCATTTTGACTTGATTTGTAAAGAACGATCTCTTGTATTCAAGCATCGACCATAATTTATTTGAAAATAATGAAAAATATTTATCCATAATATCCATGACAATGTTGCAAATATCAAACGTGTTAAATGTTTTAAAAGTATTGATCTTCTTCCACATCCTATTGTATATGATGTAAGTATAACCCAAGGACCAGCGGTAGTTAATAACCAACCCCAAGCCCATTTAATAAAGAATCTATTAAAAATATTATTTGATCTAGAGAAATATGTTTTAGGTATAGGTATTAAATCTGCTATAATAGATCCAATAAAAATCACTGCAAAATAAATCACAGCTTTCAGTCGTGGATCATAAAGCAAGGATTTTTTACAAATATGAACCATCATTGTTACTAGAACTAAACTAACTGAACTTGGTGCAGCAATAGGTCGAGTTCCACCGCGGTCCTCTTGCATAGAATTTGGTCGAAAATTAAAATTAGTATTTCGATAAGATGAATCAAAAGCATTATTTTTATTAATAATATTTGTTTTTGTTGAAAATGACTTATTTCGTTTTGACATTTTTTTATTACTTTTTAAGAATTACCGATAATGAAATAATTTTTTTTTAAACAATTTCAACTTTTTTAGGAAACACTTGTGAGAATTTATAGAAGTACCAATCTTTTAAAATTATACAAAATTTCAATTAGTTATACATTATCTAATACTAACTTCTTACGCTATTTACCAGAGATAAAATTAAGGTTACGAATAAAGATCTCCCCCCTCCTGCCGTAGTACTATACCATAAATTAAATACAAAAATTTCTCAATTTATCATTACTTCGAAAAGCCTGTTTCTTATTTATTCAGAGAGGGCAGCACCTGCGAAAGATACTCATGAAATTCATTTTACACAGTTGACTAAAAAAAGGAATAAAATGTTCTTCAGTAAAGGCTTTTCGAATTGGTTTTCTATCTAATTCGCTATAGTTTGTGTGAAAAATGTCAAAAATATTGTCTGCAATATTTACGTATATCACTTAATTTAATTATTTCATTAAATTTAAATAAATGAGAAAAATAATGAAATTATCTTCACAGCTCGTTATTTTTGAAAATTATATAATTTTCATTCGTTTGATAAATAAAAAAAATGGTTTTATGTTGAAAATAAAATAAATAAAAAAAGAATACCATTATTATATTATCGTATTTTTAATTACTCAATTATACCAAACTATTTCTTAAATTAATTTTTAAATATATTTTTCTAATGAAATTATGTTAGAGACTATATTTTGGAATAAAAATACTATTTGTGAATATTATACTCAAAAAGCAAAAAGAAATCTTTCATCCATAAAATAATGCTTATATTTTTTATAGTACCCTATAAAAGACATTTTGATGAATTCATAAACATTCTTGAAATATATTCAGATAAAATATAAATAGAAATATTTTTAATTAATTTAATTTTCAAAAATATATAACACACTTAAAACACTTTTGTATTATATATAATATATATATATATATCGTTTTTTATACAATTATAAATGAATAAAAGATTATATTTTATTGCTATATTTACTATATAAAATAAGATTATAGAAGAAAAACAATACTGTAATTTGCTACTGCCTGTTATATATATATATTAAATTTATTATTAGTATGAACACGTTCTATTATATTGTATATACATTAATTTCTGTTTATAAAATTTATTATAATGTTAATAGTTATAATAATGGACAATATATTTAATTAAACATATTGAAAATGAAATTCTGATACGTAGTAAACAATATCTTTACATATCTATTTATTATTCAAACAATAAGTTATACGGTATAATAAAGATAAATTTATTTTTATTTAAAAAATGACAATTCAAAATCTCTTATATTTGTAAAAGTATATCACTATTATTTTTTGTTGTTATTTTGTTTATTGTGAAAATAATTTCAAGTATTAATTTGCTTTTAAGAAAATATAAAATCTGCAACGTTTTTGGATATACTATATCCTTTACTATACTACAGATATACATTAAATGATATTATTAATATCTTATGTTTATTTCATTTTCTTTTTTTTTAACAATATTAAAAATTTTAGTTTTTTCTTATGTAGGTTTTGATAAATTTTATAGCAAAAAATTCTCAATTAAATTTATGTAGTATATTACATGTAGTATATTAATGTAGTATAAATATGTATATTTAATTTATAAAGAATAAAAGATTACATCGATTTAACTATTTCTTAATCCCTTCTTTAACTTGCATTATGAATTTCTTTATATTGCACAATAGATCATTAATTGATATTTAAAAATGAGGTCAATACGTAATATATATTTTTCAATATTTAGAAAATGTAAATAATCATAATTTTTTCTAATTTCACTATTCAAATACTAAGTGAACAGCAATTTCCAAGTGTAATTAATTAAACTATCGTAAAGTTTATAAGAAAATTAAATTAGTTAATGTTATATTTTGTTTTATTAATTTTATTTTAAAAAAAGTGATTATTATAATAATACGAATTTAAATATTTAATTGTTCGATCTTATGGTATTGTGAAGTGGCGAAAGAAGCATTTGATATAGAACATAAATTTTATAAAAGTTTTGAAAAATAAATGCGCGCGCAATGTCGGTTTTGTAATATTGAATGTTTTCACTTGTTATTTAAGAAATTTATTGTTAATAATTGAGAATCATGGTAAAAATATAAATAAAATAAAAACTTTCTCTTATATAATTATTTATAAACTGCTAATAATTTTAAATAAAAGGCTTATGAATTTTTAATCATTTTCTTAAAATAACCTCTTAAACTATAAAAAAACTTCATATAAATATTTTCATAGTAATTTTGTTATTTAATTTATATCGAACTTATTTGATACTATATTTGCTTATTACAATATTATGATACAAATAAAATAATATTAAAAAACAACTATTTTATTTACTGATAATCATATAAATATAACGATCTTATAATAAATATTTTTAATAAACTTTTTTCTATTGAGCACAATTAAAAATTAATTGAAAAATTAAAATTTATAATTAATATTTTTATCACAAATTTAATATAAATTTTTGTATGTATTATCTATTTACAAAATATTGCATTGTATTGTAATGGATTATTTAATTTTTAAATTATATATAAAAGTTAATGCATAAAATAATTTAATTATTTTGGTTTAAGTGAACTAATATTTATTTAGTTTAGGTCCCAAGCTCCAAGTAAAATAGGTAAACGTCCTTTACTTAGGGAAATTAGCAGTCAAGTGATAAGAGAATTAGAAATAGAACATATTCCTTATAAAATCTTCAATAAAGAAAATAAACGAAGAAGAATTGAAAAAGATGTTCAAATTTCTGATCGTAAATTATGTGCTCTGTCAACAAATGATATTTCTGTTATTCAAGAAGTCATATCAGAACATGTACGTCTTTTTATTTTGTAGATTTTTTTATAATATTTTTATTTGATATATGTGTTTAGGAAGAACGAGTGAGAAAATTGTTAAGTAAACCATTTAAAATTCCAATTCCTGGATATGAATGTAGTGGTCGTGCCCTTGGTTTTCGCTTTGCTGGGCCAAGAAAATCTTTACATGATCCCGATGAGGCTAATGCTCTTGTTGTTTATACACCTCCTGAAATGTCTGAACATGAAAATTTAAAAATTGATGAGTAAGTTAAATACAAAATAATAATTTAATGTTGTATAAAATTATATAAAATATATATGCTTTACCATTACTTTGATGTAGGCAAAATTTAAAATATACAATATTTATTTATATATAAATGTAAACAAAAGTATTTAATTTTATAATTTAAAATTAATACAGTTACCTAGAAGATCTAATTATACTGAATAAAATAAGAAATTAATTAAAAAATTCATTTTTTAATAATCACAATCTTAAATTATAATAAATTAAGTACACATGTAGTATTTTCTTTATATTTTTTCTATCTATTTATTCATGTGTCTAATTTATTTTTCAGAAATACAAAACTTGTACATGTTGTCGTTGATCCTCTTTTATGTAATATATTACGACCTCATCAAAGAGAAGGTGTTAAATTTATGTATGAATGTGTTACTGGTAAAAGAATAGATAATACTTATGGTTGTATTATGGCAGATGAGATGGGTCTTGGTAAGACTTTGCAATGTATAACTCTTTTATGGACTCTGTTAAAGCAAAGTCCTGAAGCAAAACCATTAATTGAAAAAGCTATCATTGTTGCTCCAAGTTCATTAGTAAAAAATTGGTATAATGAGATTTTTAAATGGCTTAACAATCGAGTGAAGCCACTTGCAATTGATGGTGGTAGTAAATCTGATATAGATGTAAAGTTAACGGGATTTATGAAAACATATGGACGTCGATGTGCTAATCCTATTCTTATAATTAGTTATGAGACTTTTAGGTTACATGCTCATGTTTTGCATCAAGATGAAGTAGGATTGGTTTTATGTGATGAAGGTCATCGATTAAAAAATTCGGAAAATCAAACTTATCAAGCTTTAATGGGTTTAAAAGCAAAAAGAAGAGTATTATTAAGTGGAACACCTATTCAAAATGATTTATTAGAATATTTTTCTTTAATTCATTTCGTTAATTCAGGTCTACTAGGTACAGCTCAGGTAAATTTATAGAACTTTTATGTTTAAAATGAGATATATCAAAATTTATTTTAAATATATGTGAAAAATAAATTCTTATACAAGGAAAATATTGTAATTAAAAAACACTTAATTTTATACAATTTAAAATTTTAACTTTTTCATGTTAATAGGAATTCAAGAAAAAATTTGAAAATCCAATTCTTCGAGGACAAGATGCTGGTGCAACAGATAAAGAACGTCAGATTGCTCAAGAAAGACTGACAGAATTAGTAACAATTGTAAATAAATGTCTTATAAGGCGAACTAGTGCATTATTATCTAAGTATCTTCCTTTAAAATATGAATTAGTTGTTTGTATAAAAATGACAGAACTACAGACAAATCTTTATAAAAATTTTATCAAAAGTGAAAGTATTAAGAGATCGATGCAGGATAAATTCTGTAAATATTTATATACATTAACAATATTTTAATATAAAATATAGTAAAAAAGTAAATTATGAGTAAGAAATTTTGTATAAATCAATTCAATTTTTATTGTCCTTAAATTTTTATTATAATTATATTTAATGTACATTTCTACTGAACTTAATAATTTACTATAAAATAAAATTACTTTAATAAATATATATGTGAATTCAATTTTATAATATTTAATTTATAAAAATTTAACTAAAATTTATAAAATCATCTATTTAATTATTAAATGCGGTATTAATTTTATTAATATTTTTATGCAGCAAAAGATGGCTCTGAGAAAAAAGGTAGTCTTTCAGCTTTATCTGCAATCACTCTACTTAAGAAATTGTGCAATCATCCTGATTTAGTATATGACAAAATTAAGGAAAATACAAATGGGTTTGAAGGTACTGCAAAATTGCTGCCTTCAAATTATAGTACAAAGTAAGTTATTAATAAATGAAGTCATTCAAATGTATAAAAAAATATTCTTAACTCTTACTATTCTATTTGACAGAGATGTGATGCCCGAATTATCCGGTAAACTAATGGTTTTAGATTGTTTATTAGCATTTATAAAATCCACAACAACGGATAAAATAGTTTTAGTATCAAATTATACACAAACTTTAGACTTATTTGAAAAACTTTGTGCCAAAAGAAAATATCGCTATGTTAGACTTGATGGAACAATGACTATAAAAAAAAGAGCAAAAGTTGTTGATAATTTTAATGCTCCAGATATCAATGAATTTATATTTATGTTAAGTTCTAAAGCTGGTGGATGTGGTTTGAATTTGGTTGGTGCTAATCGTCTCGTAATGTTTGATCCCGATTGGAATCCAGCAAATGATGATCAAGCCATGGCTAGAATTTGGCGTGATGGTCAAAAAAAACCATGCTTTGTCTACCGTTTTCTTTCTGTAATTTTATAAAATTTAATTACTATTAATAAAAAATTTTTCTGATTTTTTGCTTTTAGACTACTTAAATGTCTGTGAAATAATTGAATTTGTATTAATTAGTTTCCAATTTTAATGTTACAGCTTATAATTATAAGAAATATCATTCATACATGAAATTTATTTAAATTTTTTTCATAATTATAAAATTAAATTAAATATTTTATATAATTTATACGTTAGTTTTTAGTAACCATTAACTTGTCTAAAATTTTAATTTAGAAAGTAGTTTAAATGTGCTAAAAAATAATTACATACTTTTTTGGTGATAGACTGGCACAATAGAAGAAAAAATCTTTCAAAGACAAGCACATAAGAAAGCTTTAAGTTCAACTGTAGTAGATCAAGATGAAGATGTAGCTAGACATTTTACACAAAATGATTTGAGAGATTTATTTAGCCTTGAAGAATCAACTGTATCAGATACTCATTCAAAGTATGTTTTCCTTGTTTTAATAAAAAGTCTATGTATAAATATTAATATGTAAAAATTTCTAGTATTCAAGTTTCATAAATGTAATTATGGATAATAAATGAAATATATATGTATATGCAACTATAAATTTATTTAAATAAATATATATTGAAAAGCATATACATAATAATGTGTTAATTAAATTTAATTTTTATGTTAATTAAAATCATTAATTATTATTAAATTATTTAAAAAATTATTGTTAATTAAATTTAATTTATTTTAGATTTAAATGTAAGCGCTGTATTAATGGAATTGAAGTAAAAGGTCCACCTGAAAACTCTGACTGTACTTCGGATTTATCAGATTGGCGACATTCACAAAATCCAAAGCATCTTCCTGATATACCATTAAAGCAATGCTGGTCTAGCGGTATTTCCTTTGTATTTCATCATCGATCCCATGAACAAGTCAATTCATAATCATTGAACAATTATATAAAATAATAACGCAAGAATTTTGTGATCAAATATGAAATTAAAAATATAAGATTAATTTTTTTAAGTATAGAACTAAAATATAAAAGTTTAGAAAATACTACAAGCCGTATAAGTAAAACTTTCAAAAAGATAATAAATAAGCGCGTTTTTATAAAATATTTAAGAATAATATCAAAGATCATTATATTATGTAAACATTATTTATTAAGTTGAGCGTTATATCCCAAATTAATTCTACATTTATATATATATATAAATATACATTTTATTCTCATATTTCACTTTCTATTTAATTTACTATTTGGATATTATGTTTAGATTTGTATTTCTAAAAATAAATATTAGAGGCTTTAATATTGTGTGAGATTGTATAATGTTGAATAAAATATAACTATATTTTTAAATAAATATTGTTAAATTTAATCTGTAAACTTAGAATAAATTATTGCAAAACAATCTCCTTGACCAGTACTTTAAAGAAAAAGATCTCAAACTGATACTTGTCCATTTATCTGCTTATAATATAATTATTTCTGATCCCGTAGTCGATCAATAATTACACATGTATTACGATTTTCCTTTTTATATGCAATTACCTTATATTGAATAAAGAAAGCAACGAATCGATAGTTTACCATAATAAGCTTACAAAGATATTCACCATATTAAATATGTACACGTGATTAATGAATGATAAAATTAAAAATAGAGTATTAATGAAGCTGTTTATTAACTAATTACTTGATATTCATAAATTCAATAATGATGATCTTTCAATAGTACAAAACTATTTAAAAGAAATAAATGATCAATTCATTACATTATCTTATAATAAATTTATTTAAATTATAATTTAGGTAAATATAATTAAAATAAAATTAGGTAAATGTTTAAATTAAAATATGATTTTGTTATTAAAATAATTAAAATTAGTAAAAAATAATTTTCAAAAGATTTTAAATTATCATTAAATTATTAAGAAAATTTATACACATTCAATATTAAAGAATTTCTATTTTGTTTCTAATTAATTATTTCTCATGACTAGAGGATATTATACTATTAAATGATTTATTAACTTATTACAATCCAATTTGTGAAAATTTTAATCGATTTTAAAACTGGACATCAACAATTGAAATGTAATTTAAAAAATTAAACATATTCAAAAAAATTATAATATAAACTATACTCTTATATCCGCCATTATACATTATTTATATTCTACAAATAAAAAAGTTTAAATATTTATTTAACATAATAAAATTAAATTTTACATAATAAAAATAATATATTTAAATTTAATCTCATATTTTAATGCATAGTCTTCTTTTAATTACAAATTAGATAAGGCATATTAACAATCAACAATAAGAATATATGAAATTTCTTAAAAATTAATCTTCTTTTGTCATGTAAGCTTGTTCAATATTTGTATTTTTACTGTATACATTCTAAAATTTATCTTAGAATATTACTAATATTTTTAAAGCATATCACATATTATTCAACAAATTAAATACATAATTGTTGTAAATTTTAAGCAAATTTTGTATTATTAATTATCTTTTCTAATTTCAAAAATGATTTTTAATATTAAGACTAAAAACAATACTTAAATGTTATTAAAATATTTTTATATTTGTTTTTTTAAATCTTTGTTTTACGTATATTTATTATAAAAGTTATTTATTTCCATTGGAATTTTCAATGTTTTTGATTTTAAATATTTTTATTTGAAATATAATTGGAATTTGTTAAACTTTCTGGATTCTCTAATCATGTAGAACATGTATGAAATTAAAGTTAGCTACTTATTAAATATAAACATATAAATATAATATGAATACGATTTTCTACTTCACGCAAAAATTATATTTTAAATATAATCGATCTGGTAAGCGTTAAGTAATTTTTTTAACATTTAAATGTGCGCAATATGTTGCTTTTTTAAACTAAAAGTCTATTAAAAATATTTTTAAACATATTCAATTTATTTATATTTTTTATAATTTTTCAAAATTAATATATAGTTTACTTGATATTTTATATGATTAATAATTCTAGAAAGATGATAATTGTGTGTTTTATATGTTTCATACATAATTCAGACAAACTAAAAATAAAATATTATAATTATTGAATTATAAGCGATCTTTATATTATATAATTACATAGAGCCTTTAAATAAAATTATTCATAATAGAAACGATGATAACGTATATTTTAATCTATAAATATCATTTAGCCTCAACCAAAATAAACTGTAAATGTATACTAAAGCCGAAAGAACTAAATTATCCATCTATAAATTTATCAATTATAGTGATTTATATTTGTTACAAAAGTTTAATATCTTTTTTTTATTTGAAAAATGCAAAGTTCTTAGAACTTCCTATATTAATATCATATGAATAAATTAAAGATCATTCAATTTTTTGAAATGATAAAAAACAGCCATTTATAATATAATATAAAAAAAAATAAAACTCTTGACAAGAATTAAAAATTGACTTGTACTTAAATATCAAGTATTTTTTATTTATATATATTAAAAAGATAATACAGTTTACTATTACATATATTAATTTAAAATGAATGGCATCCAATTATCATGATTTTAAAGATATGTAACATATGTAAAATATACTTTACTACATACTGATATATCTGATATATTTTACTAATAGAAATAATGTTACTAAACAAAATATAAGCATAATAAAAACGATAAATATAACATTATGTGATTATAAATGAACTGTATTATCCATACAGTATATAAATTAGTTACTTATAAATTACTTATAATTACTTTAACAGCTAAAAATAGATTCAAAATTATTATTAAGAATAAAATTACATTTTTGTTTAAAGATTTGGTTATTTTGAAAAAAAAAAACGTAGGATTAGTTTTATTTAATATGTTAAACAATTTCATCACGTAAGCGAATAAAATTTAAAAATGGCGCTCTTAATTTGTGTTCCAAAGAAGTCGGTAATTTGCACACATGTGTACTATTTATCAGCATTTAAATTATTAATATATGTATGTATGTATGTATATATAATTTTTGTGTTGTGCAACAAAATATATATAATCATATACGAATGAACAAGCTAAATTCAAATATACATTACTTGATATTTTATTAGTTAAACGAAAAAATGAATTATTTTCCTCTGCTTTGACATATCAGTAATTCTATTTTTATATTATTGATGTATATATAAATATTTTAAAAACTGCATGTCGCAATTTCGTACACCATATTACTTATATATTGTAAAAAAATCATAAAAGAAGATCGTAAAAAGATGTGCAATATCAAATTAGTAAAAAATTATTACATTTGGAAAATGTATTTATGTATTTTAAATTTTATAAAAATACAAGGAATTTTAGTTTATAAAAATAATAACATTTAAAGTGAAAGGACTATATTCGTTTATCGTAAAAAATAATCCTTTCATTGTAATAAAAGGTTGACAAGAAGTAACATAGCTAGTATTGAAGGTATACTATCCATTTAATGATCATTTTTGCTGCACTATGCGACGTAAGAGATTTAATTAAGCTTGGAGATGGTTGTGAGAGTGACCTCGTGAAAAGAGAGACGTATGCTCCTAGTGCCAGGAGAAGGCAGGGAGGAGGAAGGGTAAACTCTATTATGCAATTGTGTTTGTGCGTGGGAACATGTATGAGCATAGGCGCATATGTACAACACATGTGCGAACACACACGTATGCACATTTATTTATGAATGTGCATTCATCATGCATGCACACAATGCACGAGTACGTACATATATTTATATCGTGCAGGAATTCGCGTGCCTTCAAACTCAAAGAACACTTGTGATAATGCCGGTTTTCCACTAGTCTCAAAGTGTCGCCACGTGCATATGGTGTGAGACCCGCGTCAGCAATCAAGTTTCCTTGCACTGCTGAAAAAATCCCATGCGACGAAGTTTGCAACGTTAGCATTATGTTCCTGAATAGTACCACGAAATTCCGCGAAACAAACGGAGCGCAACTCATTGTAAAAACAGCTTAAGAATCGAAGAGTGAGAATATGAACGATAGAACGGAGAAAGACACATGGCGCAAAGCAGGTCACGTGGTAAGTTGTGGCAGCCTCGGCATTGGTCAAACTTGCGCGTCCATCCCATCTACGCGCTGCGTCCTTCCGCCCCCCATTCGCTGGCCGAAGTCAGCTGTAAGTGCGAGTGAGCAAGAGAAAGTTGCTCCGTCAAATGGGCGCAGGGGTCTAGGGAACGAGTAGCAGCAACAGAAGCGGGGAGTAGTAGAAAAAGACCGATGCCAAGAGAGAAAGAGAGAGAGGGAGAGAGTGAGCGTACTTGTGAGCGAGAGAGAAGAAGAGTAGTGAATGCCGTTCCGGGTGACGCACGTCGCTGCTGCTGGGCTGCGCTGCGGAGCTGCTCCGATCCTCAGAATAGTTCCAGATGTGGCCATGTTTAGTTTAAAACTTTGAAGTTTCGCTCGACTCATCATAATATATTACGACTTTGATTATTTTTTGCTCGAGAACAATACGAATCTTATAAGCAAAAAAACAAACCGATTTTGCCTGCTGTTCGCTGCTGCCCGGATAAACTGAAAAATTGTAATAACCGAAGCACCTTCTTTTTTCTCTTAATTAATCTTACCCCGGAATTACCGCATTTCTTTCCAAAACGATGTTTTAATAATGTTTGAATCAGGTTTTTAACGACGACGATTATAATTTTTACTTCGTCGCGTGATTCGGGTTTCCATTCGTTCATTGTTTTTGCGTCGTCGGGTCCACAGTTACTTCTTTCTCTCTTTCTCTCAACACACACACATACACATACACACATGCTCGCTATCTCGCGCTCATGTTCGTTCGTTCGCTCTGCTACGGTTTTCCTTGTCCTCTTTTTGGTTACAAAACCTTGGGAAGACGCGCGCGTGTATTCGCTTTTTTCTCCAATTGCTTCGCGACATCTTGTTTTTAAGATTTTCGTATCAAACGTGATTGTACTTAAACGACCAAGCCAATGATTTTTCGTTCTTTCATTTTGTGTTATGTTTGGCTTCTTTTATCAACGTGGAGAAAATTCGCCATAGAAGCCTAAAAAGTCC